>PDHP01000239.1:0-49371 GCA_003339455.1 Ophiocordyceps camponoti-leonardi (nom. inval.) | reverse complement strand
AGAATATACGGAGGCTATAGGAGAATATACGTATAAGCGTATAGAGGTATCGGGAAGGGAAGGATTATATAATATAGTCGCCCTTAGTTATAGGGCTTATAGCCGCCTATTAGGGTACGCTCTCCGTATATAGAGTACGGAGGAGAATTATTACTCTTATATTCTCTTAATCTAGCCCTAAGTATACTAAATAATAATAATTCTACTTCGCTTATAACGATAACTTTATAATTATTCTAATCGGATAATTAGATAGGCTTCTTGCTAGTCCTTATAATTAGATAAGCCTTATACTAGTCCTTATAATCGGATAGGCCTATAAGCTAGTCCTTATAAATTATAAATCTTATAACCCTTTATAACGGTAGTATTATATCCTCTTAAGACCTATAGTACTTTTACGATACTATAGACTACTTATTACGTTCCCCGCCTATTTAATTTACGGAGAACCTAGATAATATCTTAAGTTCTATAGGTATAATAGACTAATTAAGGAGACTTAGTAAAATAATAAGCCTCGCTAAGATAAGATATATTATAGTTAAGGATACCTCCGCCCCTATAGGAAAGGGGAAGGGACCTATACGGAAAGAGGGGGAGCCTAGCTCTTAGATAAGCTCTTGTATAGGCGAGCCTAGTACTAGTATAGGGGAGCCTAGCTTTCGTACTATAAATAAGGTAGACTCTAACCCGGAAGATAAGGGCGCTATTATTAGGGAAATATCCCTAGAGCCTATAGGAAATAAGGGGCGTTAAAGGTCTATATTTATTACTTTTAACGATTTAATCGAGTATACGGAGGAATTATATTAGGGTATTTAGATAAATAGTAAGTTCCGACTTATAATTATATAAGCCTTATATTTCTATAAGTTTCTTACTAAATAACCTACCGTAATTACTCTAGACTTATTTATAAACTATAATTTAGATCGTATAAACGCCTATTATATAGCTATTTATTATCTTAAGCGTACTTATCCTAGAATATATTATAAAATACTCTAGTATAAAAGTACGAGGGATAAGTACCTCGATATAGTAGGGATTATTCGAGCCCGTTTTAAGAGGTATTATACGGATAATATCCTTAAGCCTAAGGTTTTTTTATATAATCTCTTCGTACTTATCGACGAGGGAGAGTTAGAGGAATTACGTCCTACTAATTATAAGCCTTCGCGGACGCTCTTATAATAAGCTTTAGTCTAGCCCTCCGTTAAAAAATATATTACTATCGATAAAGGACCTACTTATTTTACTATAAAAGCTATTATCTCCCGACGGATACTATAGGGTAAACGCTATTAATAGTCTATACCTTTTAATAACTCCGACTCTAAATCTAAGTTAGATTTTACGGAGTCTAGCTATTATCGATAAGACTTTTTAGCGGACTTAATTATCGATAAGGCTTCCGAAGAAGCTATTAATAAAAGGCTTAAAAGAGATAATATCGGTACTTTTTACCTAGACTTTCTAGATCCTAATAGTATAGGTATTATTATTAATAAAGATAGAAAAATTGCCTTTATAGATATTAACTTCTTCTATAAACGCTTTCGCGTTTATAAATTAAATAACGCTTATATTCTTTACCTATTTTACCTCTTTTTTCTTATAGGCGCTATACTTACGTAGTATATAGCCGAACTAAACTTCGAATAGTACTAAAAGCTTGCCTTTAGTACTTTATACTACTTTATAAGGCGTTTTTAGAAGCGATTCCGCCGCCTAATTATATAGGTTTAGCGAGAACTTTATAGCGCTAAATATACTATTAATATATAGGTTAATAAGACGATATTTTTAACTTATTAACTATAGTATAAGGTTTCTTTTATCCGGTAGTTCTATATTACGATTAATAAGGCGATTCTCGAGATTATTTTTCCTCTTATCGCTATCGAGATTACTAAGGAACTTAAGCCTTTAAAGAATTATATAGTCCTAATCTACTAAATCTAAGATATCGAATCCTATAAAGAATATATTAATAAGTACCTTAAGTAGTATTTTAAGTTTAATAAAATACTTACTACTAAGTCCCTATAGGATAATTATAAATCTAGTAGTAATCGCGGGGACTAATAACCCTTTTCGGGGGGGGAAAAGCGCGAAAAAAAACGCGATAACGACCGAGGATATTACTATAATAATAACTAAGGATATTATTATAATAGTAATCGGGGAGGGTATTATAACTATAGGAATTAAAACGTATATAACCGTGATAATTCCTAGCGCTATAATAATAATTCCTATTACTATAGCCGTATTAACTATATTAAAGAAAAGAAAAAGAAGAAGGTATACTTTAAGAATAAGTATTAAGTCGACGAATCTAGTACTAGCGATAATAAGGACGAGTTATCCGCTTTATCCGCTTTATCCGAGGAGGATACCCCCGAAGAAGATATAGGATACGCTTTCCTTATTAAGGCCTAAAAAGGTAACCCTTAAGAAGCCTACTAATACGGTAAATATAGTCGATAATTTCCTATTATTATTACCCTAGATAAGTATATTATTATAAAGGATTACGTTAGCCCGAAAAGAATCTATTAGGAGACTAAGTATAACCCTAAGGCCTACGAGTACTCTTATTATTACCGCGAGTTTCCTTCGGGTAATAGCCTATATAAGTACTTATAGAACTTAACTAAGGTAGGCTAGCTTATTTATCGAAGGTAGGCTAAGGTAAAAGTCCTAAAGACCGCTAACTCTAAGGTAATCTACGTCCCTAAGCTAGTAAAGGCTAGGACTAATACGTAAGGAATTAATTCCTACTTATACCTCCGTATTAAGGTATAGGCTATACTTAATAAACCTAGCTTTAAAGTTTATCCCGATATAGGCTATAGGAATCCGCTTATCGACTATAAATTTATTCTAAACTTCGAGTATAAGGTTAAGGAAAGGAAGCCTATACCGATTAAAGGGATCTTAAGAAAGCCTCTTATCTATACGACTTAGGCTACCTTCTCCTTTTTATCCCGCGGGTTTAAAGCGGATAAATCGCCTATAGGATTTTCTAGGTTTATTACCTTAGGATAGGTTATCGATAACCTAAGTATAGGAGCTTTACTAGGTAATACCTTCCTCTAGCCTTATTAAGGGAATATCGACTATAGGATTATAATAATTCGTCTTAGTACCCTAACCGACTTTAAAATCTTATTCTCTATAAATAAGCCTCGGGTTAATATTATAAGGAAGGTATAATATCGAGGGAAGGTAATAATCCTAGTAGGTAGTATAGTTATAATCCCTATTAAATAGAAAGAAGTTCTATCTAGAAGGTTTTTCTCTTTTTATAGTATTCTACCTAGTATTCTATACGCTATTATCGATTCGAAGACTCTATAGGTAGTTACCGCTTATAATTAGTTAAATAAGCCGCTTATTCTCGATTAGAAGGTTAAGTTAGAATACCTAAAAGAGTAGAGGGATTTAGGCTTTCTTATTATCGAGTTTATTCCGGTAGGATTTACCCTTTTTTATAATATATAATTAGGCTCCGTAGACTTAACGGAGAATAGTATCGCGTTAGGAGTTAATATTAACCTAATACTTTTTAGCGTTTAGAACGAAGGTATTATAGGTAATAGGCCTACCGAATCCTTTATCGTAGAGATTCCTTTAATACTATACTCTAACCCCTTATTAATACTATTCTCTAATACTATTTTCGCCTATATATAAGGTTAGGAGCCTATAATCGCCCTTATAGAATTCGCGCTAGTTAAGGAGGTCCCGACTAGAGAACTCGTATATAGCCTCCTACTCGTATAAAAGCCTATAAACTTACTAGAGGTCCTTAGTAGTCTTAGGAGTTATATATATAATAAAGACCCTTTAATTACGTAGGGTTTTCTATATATTATCGAGCGCTATTACCGTTTTTAGGAGGATACTAATAATATATACCTTAAACCTAGAAAGGAACTCTTAGTACTACTTATTCTAGATTAGTATAAGTAAAAGGTTATATAATAGCCTTACCTATAGGGTATTAAAGATTATAACCTAATCGATAAAATATACGATTATTTATACTATTAAGGCCGACTAGAGTAGGTTAAAGGGCTAACCCCTTTTACTTCCCTAGTTTTCGTTATCTAGAGAATAGTTAATAAGTAGCCGAAAGGCCGTATTATTATAAACCTACGTAGTATTAATAAGGTTATAATTCCCGACTCTTATTTACTACTATTATAAGAGGATATTATATACGCTATCTAAAGTAGTCGTTTTATTATTATTATTAACGCTTTATAGTTCTTTTATTAGTTTAGGGTCTACGAAGAATATTAGGAATACTTTACGATTATAAGTTATTATAGCCTTAAAAAGTTTATTATAGCGCTTATAGGCTTTTATAATAGCCTAGCGTTCGCTTAAAGATATATAGACTATAAGTTATACTATTACCGCTTATTTTATTATACCTTTATCGATAATATCGTAATATTCTCGCGGACTATGTAAGGGTCTTCGACCTTGGTTGTGTTCTGGTCTTAGGACCTGAACTTGCCTTGGCACGGAGCCCGGACCGGGTCCCGTCTCCCGCGGTGCGGATTACACGCTTGTGCATCCGCGACACTCAGAACCACGGTTCTAGGGATCAACCTGATACGGCACGGGCTGACCGCCGCTCTTAGGGGAACGGAGACCATTGTAAAGTAGAAGGATATATAGCTAGATAGGTCGGCCTAGCTCTAGGCTCGGCACCTTAGATTGATTCGTTCAAGTCTAGTTATCAGAGCTCCTACCCTGTGCCTAGCCCCTTAACAGACTATAAAAGATTATCGGAAGTACTTAATTACCGCCTTTAGCCTTTTCGATAGTCTTAATATTATAATAAATCCGAAGAAATTATAAATCGGGTACCCTTTCGTATAATTACTCGGTTATCGTATTAATAGACTTAGTATAAGCTTTTTAGCTAAAAGGATTATAGTATTCGCTTTACTCTAATTCCTTATAACTCTATAAAATCTTAAGAGTTATATTAGTATAATTAGCTTTTTAAGATTTATAATTCTATACTATAGTTAGGTTATTATACTTTTATAGGCTTAGAAGGTCGCTTTTTTATACTATAGGCGTAATATCGGTAAGGTAGTTATAGGAGAGCCTTAGAAACGGAAAGCCTTTATACGCTCTACTTCGTTTAAGCCGATTCCGTAGGAACTCGATACCTTCCGCGCTATTTAAGCGGATATCGCCTTTTACTATATACTTCGGTATATAAACCCGGATTATCGTTTATTCTATTAGTTTAATAGCTCTTTATAAAAAGGCTTTATAGCTATATTCTACTATTTTCGCGATAATAAATAATAGCTAGGTAATCCTATTCCGGTTAAATCTATAAAGCCTATTTACTTTTTTTCTCGAGAATTAACCTCTACCGAATAATCCTATAGGCCCTCCGAGCTCGAGGTTAGTTATTTCGTTTAGGTAGTTAAGAAAATACGGGTTATAATATAATCGAATATATTCCCTTTAATTATCCTAATAGATTATTCTATAATAAAGTAAATCTACGAGAAGCGTACCCTTAGTATTACTAATACCGACTATATTAACCGTTATTTTATTATTACTAGTATTTATCTTTTATAGTATAATCTATAAATCTACTACTTACCTAGAGAAAAAAACTTCGTCCTTAATATATTAAGTTAGCTAACTACGCCTAAGACTAATACTCTTCTCGAACGTAAAAACCCTAAGTTCTAAATACTCGACTATACTTTTATCGTTTCTAAGGCGATTATAAATCCTACTATTAAAAAAGCGTTCTCTATAGGCTATTATTCTAATATATATTTCTCTAAGATTATTAATATACTTAAAAGCTATAAGGATACTATTACTTTTTCTTAGGCTTCCTAAATCGCGAAGGCTAAAAGGTAGGGTATCCCCTTTTTTTTATAGGATAATCTACTTTATTATTAGACTTCGATAGGATACGAGCGTTTATATATACCGTACTATAAGGCCGATAAGATTATCGTAGTAACGTATAATTAGTAGAATTACTTTAGGGAAGTCTATACGTTCTAAGACCTTAAGGTATATACGATCTAGGATATAATAAAACGCGTAAAAAAGTATATCGCCGCCTATAAAGCCTACTACCTTAGGTAAATAAACCGATAGCCTACTACTAGGATTTATACGCTAATTAAAGCCCCTAGAGTCCCTATAAAAAGTATTATAATAGACTTTATTATCGACCTCCCTTCGATAGATTCTATAGATTCTCCCTAGGCTATAAAAGGCTTTAATACGTTTAACTTCCTTTTAATAGTTATATACCTCTTTAGTAAGAGAATATTATTAATTCCCGGCTATTTAACGTATAGCGCTATAGATTAGGGGTAAACGCTAGGTAAGTAGCTTCTTCTTTACGATTAGGGTATACTATTAGTTATTATTAATAACCGCGACTATAAATTTAATTCGGATATATAGCGCGAGCTTTAGGAGGTATTCGGAACTAAGATTATTATAATTATAACGTATTATCCGTAGGCTAATAGCTTATCCGAGTACTATAATTAGACTATTAAGACTACCCTCCGCTTATCGTACGTTAAAAAGCTAACGATCGATTAGAAATTACTAGTACCCGCCTTATAATAAAACCTAAATTCTACGTATAATTTAGGGACTAAGATAATAGCTTACGCCTATTTATTTAAGTATCTACTATATACGCCTATGGAGTCCGCTAATAATACCTTAGTAGATAATATCCTATACCTACGGGAGGCTATTTATCGCTAAGCGGACTTTATAATAAACCTAGCTATAATAAGGGCTAAATAGTAGTATAATATAAAATACCGGCTAATTCTTTTAAAGCCTAGGTAGAAGGTCTACCTTAGGCTTTATAAGGGATATTATATACCCGGATAACCCTCTAAAAATAATCGTAATAGCGCGAGGGTCCGTATATTATTAAGCGGATAATTAACCCCTTAGCTACGGAGCTTAATCTACCTATATACGCTTATATTTACCCGGTAATATCTATCGAATACCTTTAACCCGTTTACGAGGGCTACTTTAAGAATAAGGAGCCTAGAGCTATAAAGGCCGTATAGGATCTATTTAAGGCTATAGGCGAGAGAAATATATACTATAAGATTAATTATATTATAAGCATTAGGGATTAATACTTTAGACGGAGTAAGCCTTACTAGTAGTATCTAGTCTACTAGAAAGGCTAGGGAGCCGATAACGATTAATAGGTTAATACTACCGCTATTTCGTAAGGAGCGATTAATACCTTTAAGGCGTAGTAGGCCCCTACCGTACGCTAATCCTACTATAATTAGCGAGTAAGATAATCGGCCTTTTCCCTCGCGTTCTTTCCTTTTCTTACTTTTCCTTCTTATTCGTTTTCCTTATATATTAGGAATAGATTAACTAGATAAGAATATAGGATTACTATAGGTAATAATCTTCGAGGCGCGGTATTATAATATATATTCGTTAGAATATACGGAGACTATAGGAGAATATACGTATAAGCGTATAGAGGTATCGGGAAGGGAAGGATTATATAATATAGTCGCCCTTAGTTATAGGGCTTATAGCCGCCTATTAGGGCATGCTCTCCGTATACAGAGTGTGGAGGAGAATTATTACTCTTATATTCTCTTAATCCAGCCCTAAGTATACTAGGGAGGGAATCTAAGAGTTTTTTAACTTCGTTTATTAGCTAAGGGTTAAGAGTATAGATTTTAATACTATATTTTCCTTTAATTTCTAGAATATTCGGTATTTTAGTAATACCGAAATAGTATAATTAACTCGGATCCGGAAGATTAATTAGTAGAAAAGTATTATTATTATTTATTTTATCGGAAAGGAGTATTTAATCTAAGAGGATATCGGGTTTAGAGTTTTTATTAGTTTCGTATACTAGTTAGTTAATATATTCTAGGACTAAGAAAGAAAGGTTATTATTAAGATCGAGTAAAATACTAATCTTTTCTTTTCGTTTAAATAAAATTAGCCGGTTATTTAAGTTAAAAATAGTAATAAAGAAATAATTATAAATAATAGAATTAAAGAGTAAAAAAGAATTAGGAAAGAAAATAAGGTCTTTACTAATAGGAGGATCGTTTAATAAGGTTAGGATAGTACTAATTAAGAAGAGAGCTATTATAATAGTTAATACGATTATTATTTAGTAGTAAATTACTAGCCCTCTTTATATTAAATAATATTCGACCCTTAATCCGCCGTATAGCTTAAAACGAAATTCTTATCGAGAGTTAAGGATATTAATACTATAGGGAATAAAGAAGTTTTATCCTAGAAGAATACTAGCTAATAACGTTTTAACGACCTATATACTAGCGGTAAATTTACCAATATAGAATTTACTATTTATTTTTCTAAGTATATAAAAAGTAAAAATTACCTAGCCGAGTATTTTAGCTAGTATTTCGCTAATACTAATAAGGTATTATTTAATATTCGGATTAAATTTTATATTTTCGAATCTATTAAGGAGGTCTTTCCTAATAATTAATTTACTAGCTCTAGTATTTACGTATATTTCTATAGTATTAGATATTCCGTATTTACCATATACTAATATCCTAGCGTAGGTAAAATAAGAAACTTAATTAGGGAGAGTATTTAAAATCTAAGGGGAGGTAGTTATTATAGGGAGGCTTTTAAGGAGAAGATCCTTACGAGAGTTAAGAGGTTTAGCCTTATATTCTTCGTAATCCGGAATAAAGAAATATAAGTCGTTAGCTAGTTATTCGTTATTATTATTAGATAATTCCGAGGATTCGACCGGGTTATCGACTAGTTCTTTAGAAGTTATAAGAATCTAGTCTTTTATTTTAGTAAAGATAATAAAGGCTTTATTATTATTAGGGTCTTAATCGGTAAGGTTATAAGCGAGATTAATAATAATTAGGTTATTTTTAAAGCTATTATCTTTCTTTATAAAGGTATTTAGCTTTAGAATAAATAAGGCTTTCTTATTAGTTAGTTTCCGGGTAAAATTCTAAGGCTTCGACGATGAATTATTTAGTTATTAACTAGGATTTTACTAGGATTTCCCTTTTAGTATAGGTTTAACTAGGAATTTATTAGGTTATTAAAAGGGTTTTCTAAAGGAGGTATATTAAATAGTATCGTTTTAAAAACGCCCTTAGGTTCTTTAGGTAAATTTAGTTTATAAGTTAGGGATTAAACGTTTATACTCGTAAGCCTACTTATTTAGCGTATTATTTTTAATTAGTTAATAAAAGGTTTTTTAGAATAAAATATCTAGTCGGGAGAAGACGATTATAAGTACTAATTATTCGGGGTAAAGAGTAGCTTAGGCTATTCTTTTTATTTTTAAGACCTAGGAGTAGAAGTCTTTATCTATAAGAATATTTTAGGAAGTAAAAATCTCCTTTTATATTACTTAAATAGTAATATCGGTATAAATAGTAAATCGTTTTTAAAGTACTAATACTTATCCTTAAATACTAAGACTAAGAAGAGTAAGTTTAAGACGAGCTTAGGAGTCTAAGTTACCTAAATACTATTCTATAACGGATCCTTAGAGAAAAGAGGGGATAAGTCGAGCGAATTCGTCTATATATTCCTCGCTTTAAGTAGCGACTTATTTAAGAGTATTAGTAAAACGGTTAATACTATAGTAGATAATTATTTAATTAATTTCCTTAATTTAATCGAATATAGTATTAAAAGTACTAGTTAATTTAAATCGACTAATATCCTTTGCTTAGAGTCGGATTTATTATAAAGCCGGTTTTTCGGATATAAATCTCCGGAAAAAGCGGGGATTATCTTTAGGGTCCGGGTTTTTATATCCGGGGGGTTTAGCGGATATATTTTTAAGAATATTCTTAATTAATTTAATTAGTACTTCTTCGTTTATAAAGCGAGAAGATTATTTCTCGGATTTAATAGGGGATTTAATCGAAGGTTTATATTCCGCTAATTAAGGAGGAGTTTTTAGCCTTTATAATAGGCTAACTTTAGCTAAAACTACTAGTTATTTCCCTTTTCCTTCGGTATTACTTATCCTTTTAAGGAAATACTAAACTTTATTAGGTTAATTATTAAGAGGAATATTAGGGAAATAAGGGATTTTATTCGGTATATATTAGATTTAATTAACTCGATTAAAGAGTTAATCTCGGTCTTTAACTACTTAAGGGTTAATAAGGAAGGTATTAATTACCTTATATAAATCAGGCTTTAAAGAATCGTCCTAATAAGTAGAATAATAATTAATTAGTCTAGTCTCTCCGTATTTAGAAATAGGGAATAATCCCTTAAAGGGATAAGGCTTTCCTACTTTATAGTAAGAGTTAAATATAAGAGTCTCCTCTACTCGAGCTATACGCTCTTGCTTAAGAATCTTAAGGAGTTAATCCGAAAATAAAGGTTAGACTTTAGGGGTATAAGTATAAGTATAATATAATTTCCTTCTAAAGAAGATATTTATACTTATAAAGTTATTAGTTAGTATATTTAGGTCCGACTTACTATCCTAATAGCTAGAGATTAGTAAATTAGTAAACGTAATATAGAATTACTATTAGTTAATATACGCTTATACGTATAAACGATTAATAGGCTTAGGAAAGGCAGGCTAACTACCGATTATAAGGTATAGAGTAATTACTATAGTAAATATAAGTATAATAAGAATCTTTTAAGAATAATAATTATAAGATAAAAAAGACTATCTAGCTATTTAGGGGGTAGCTAGCTATTAAGTATTAGTTTTAGTTATTATTATTCTTATATATTTATTAAGATTTTTTAGTAAAAACTAAAGATATAATTTTACTATAAAATCGTAAAATATCCTAGTATAGGCGTAAGATATAGCTAATAGAGATTTTACGGAGATTTTCTCCTAGTAAATACGGTAATTTCCTTCGAGGTAAATAGGACTTTTCCTAAAGAAGTCTAGGTTAGAAATCCTAGTAAAATCTTTATTTATTTATTATAAAGTCCTAGTTAGAAATCCTAGTAAAGTCCTAGTCGGATATCTTAGTAAAGTCCGGAGCGATTTATAGGGGTATTAATAGACGTCCTGTATTAAATACGGGCTTAAAGGTATAGGATTAAAGGTATCGTAATTTAGGCTAATTCGTTTAAATCTATAATAAAAAGCGATTATAAACGATAAATCGTAAGATTACGCGGTCCGATTATTCTTCTAACTATATAATTAGTACGATCTCTTTAATTAAAGAAGATAATAATAACGCTACTAATAATATTACCCCCCCCCTTACCCCCCCCCTTAGCCTACCCCTTAGCCTACCTTTTTATCCTTAAGATACTCTTCCTTCCCGTATAATTATATAAGATTATAATCTTTTTATAAATAGCTCGCCTAAGGTATCGATATCGATCTTATCTTATATTTATATACGCTATACGCTCGAATTAAGTTATTATATACTACCTTAGCTAAACCTCCTAAATAATAGGTATAATATTAAGCCTCGTACTATTACTTATAAGGCTATTACTATTATTACTTATAAGGCTATTATTACTACCTATAAGGCTATTACCTAGAGGATAGGAGGGATAAATAGCTTTTTATTCTATATACTACGAGGCTAGCTACGAAGGTTCTTAATAATTTAGGGATCTCTAATACGGGGAAAAGGCTTATTAAAATCCTATTTTTAAATAGATTAAAGACGATTCTTAATACTAAGGGGGGGGGGGGGCGTATTAAAGGCTTTTATAACTATTAGCGTAAATAAACGTCTTCCTTAGAAAGGTATTAGCTAGCCTAAAGGCGTTAAAGAATCGTATAGGTATAAGGTAAACCGTATTATTATACGAAGGTATTTAAATAAGGCTTAAGAGGCTAATACTATTACGTTAATAATAACGATAGTATTACCGCCTTAGTAAGCCTATACTAATATATAAGAAGGTTAATCGTAGGATAAAAGACCTTAAGGCTAATATCGCCGAGCTATACCTTACTAATATAGTATTATTATTACTTAAGCTATTATCGGGCGGCTTTTTACTTATATATTCTTTTTTTATTCTCGATTATTTAAATAAGGGTATTAAAAAGATATAGAAGGTTATTAATACTAGTAAGAAAATACGACTTTATATCCTTATACGCCGTTTTAACCGGGCTATTAACTCTTTAGCCGAAGTTATAATACTTTCGAATATAGTAGGCTACCTATTATTCGCGGAAAGGTATATATACTTTAGAAATATAGGTAATAATACGGCGTTAAGTCGGGTAATAGGTATTAATAAAGGCCTTCTACTTAGCGAGGAAGTCTTCTTCTATATAGGTATAGAGGACCGTTTTCTATATAGCGAATATACCCTTACGAGTTATAGCCTTACCTACCGGCGGTAGTACGATAATAGTATTTTTAGCCTCTTTTTAGGTAGTATTATATTAAATAGGGCTATTAGCGGTATTATTAGCGGTATTATTAATAGTATTATTAGTAGCGTTATTATTAGCCTAATTAGAGGTACCGGGTATTCTCTAGCGCGTTTAAATCCTCGCTCGAATATTAGAGTTAATATAGAAGATATAGAGTTATTATTACGACTAAGGAAAGGTATTATCGAGGGCGTTCTTAAGTACCTTCTTATTATCTATTATTATAACCTTTAGCTCTAGGGCGTAGACTTATTTACGAAGGTCGTTAAATCGGCTATAAAGCTAATTAAATCCTTCTTCTTTTTCTATATTAATAAGGCTAAAAGCGAAATTCGTAACGCTTTTCTAGTCTATATAGCCTATAGCCTAAAAGAAATATATTTTAAAACGGTTAGTTTTATATATATTATTAAGCCTAAGAATATCCGGGAATTTCTTCTATATAGCCTCGTACTATAGATAGGTCTAAAGTACTATTATAATCCTCTACTTATTATCGTATTATACGAAATACTTTAAATCGCCCCTTTAGAGATAGCTAATAAACGCTTAGGTAGTTATAAGGCCTTAGAGAGCTTTATAATAGACTTTTTATCGGTTATTATAAATATCTCGTTACTAGAAATACGATTTTAAAGGGCTAGATTATTATCTAATAATAGAGGCGAGCTCCCTAGCTAGAAGGGCGCGGTACTAAGAAAGGTCTTTCTCGAGTAATTTTTACTCCTATATTCTCTAACGATAGATATTATACGCCGAAGGGTCGAGGGAAGGTTTATAATTATACTAATCGTAAGATATACTATATATCTATTTTTAATATAACCTAAAGGTAGTTCTAATAATAATTCGGTACGGGTAATCGAGTTTTTAGGTAGAGGCTTAACGAAGCCTAGCGCTTCTTAAAGGCTAATAAGCGCTATAATCGTAAATAAAAATAATTCGAGTAGGAATTAGCATACTATCGATTTCCTTCTTTATATTACTTAATTGCTTAATAAGGCTAGTATTATTCTAATAATAAAAGCCTTATAAAAAAGTATAAAGAGTATTATAGGAATTAAATTCCTATAAGGGTCATAGTAAAGGTATAGGGGTAAATAGCGGATTAGGAGGCTTAGAACGATTAGGGGAATTCGGTAGATCGGGAGAATTAGGAGGATTAGGCGTATTAAGTAGAAAATTTAGATCTATAGCGATAGCGGTAACGATAGCCTTAGAAATTAATATCTTATATAGGGGTTATATTATATAGCGTTATATAGCCCTATAGATATTACCTACGAAAAAAAGTCCTTATAGGCTATAGCCTAAGTACGGACTTACTCCCGGGGTCCGTATACCTATATACCTAAATTTAGTAGGCGGCTATATAGGGGGGCGGGGTAGGTAGGTAGGTCCTAGGTAGAAATAGAGAAATACCTAGGTAGAAATAGTAATACTCTTTTTTTTTCCTCGTATATAGCTTTATAGTCTTTCTATAGTAATTTTTAGTAAGAAGGTTCTAAAAGGTACTTTTAAAACTCGTATTTATTATAAAGAATCGTAGGATAAGTAAATACTTAGTATAAAAGTACTAGAAAAAAACGTATAAAGGAAGAAAAAAAAGTATAAAAAATTTCCCTTTAAAAAGTTTTAAAAAACCTATTTTATATATATTTTATCTTATTTTTTATATTTTTATTTATTTTTATATAAATAAAAGAATAAAGAAAATTACTTAATATCTATAGTATATTAAAAATTAGGTATAAAGAATAGTCCTACTATATAGTACTAAGCCTACTTAAGTACTCTAAAAAAGTAAGGAACTTTAAAGTACCTTTATTACTAGCTAGTATACTAAATAGGTATAGAACTTAATAGGTTAATATATAAGTATAAAACGCGGGGTAAAGAAACCTATATATCTTTTCTTTGTTTTTTCTATAAATAAAAGCTATAATTAAAGAAAAAAAAAACTAAAAGAGGAAATAAAGTATAAATAAGACTTATGTCTTCGAGTAGAATATTGTTTTTTATTTTTATATTTTCTTTTTAATTAGTAATTACTTTTATAAAGGTTTTTCTATTATATACCTAAAGTAAGACTTTTAATTAATAATTTTTTAAATAACCCTATAGAGTTAAAAAAATAAATAAAAAATTATATACTATATATTACTAGGAGTATAAAGTATACATAATTTATACGTATTTTTTTTTCTTTTATTAGGGTTATTATAATTTAATCAATAGTTTCCTTAAGTAATTTAATAATATTAAAATATAAGTACTACTTTATAAAGGACTTTAAGGAGGAGGACTTCTAAGGAGAGAGATAACGACTTTAAAAACTTAAAAGAGAAAGGTATATTAGGGTAAGTCTTAGAGTAAAGCTAATTCTTAAGGAATTAGAGATAAGGTAACGAAGAGCCTATAATATATACCTAAGACTTAAGTAATATAATCTTATAGGATAAAAGATCTCCGTAGGATTAAGGATATCTTTTTAAGAGATAATATTTATCCCTTAAGAGATAATATTCTCTAAAAGATATTCTCCTCTTAACCTTAGTATTATAATCCTATTATATAGGAGTTATAAGTAAAATATAGGTATTATATAGGTATAATCCCTTATACCTAAGGTTAAGAGTCTTATAACTTTATTATAATTATCCCCTTTTTTTCTTTAATATATATAGTATATATAAATATAAGTATTATAAAAATTAATAATCTATAGTAGGATTAAGAGAAAATTAAATAATATAATACTATAGAAAAATATCTAAATAATAAAAGTAGGGTAATACGTTAACGTATATACGTAATTTTATAGGGTATTTATTTACCCCTTAATAACTTATTTTAAATATAACTTTATTATTATAGTACCCTTAAACGTAGTATTATACGATAAGGCTATAAATAAGGAATATAAATATTTTAACGCGGCTAATACGTTTTTTAGTATAGCCTTATTTAATAATAATATTCCCTATAAAGGCCTAAAGACCCTAACTTCTATACTATTAAAGGTAACCGGAAATAATAAGAAGAGTAAGGATTTATTATTTTATATTATATAATAATTAACTAATCGGTAGAGAATCGATTAGTATAAAAGGCTAGTTAATAAAAAAAATAATTAAGCGAGGAATTCGTCTATAAGAATAAAAATAATAATATTTTTAAGCGCTAATAGGGGTTAGGATAATACTACTAATTATAGAGGAGTCCTTTATTATAAAGAGTATAATATATATATCTAAGGCGCCTTAAAGTAAGTAGAATATTATAAAATTATAAACGAAATATAACTAAGTATATATCTAGAGAGTATAATATCGCTAGAGAAAATAATTATTATAACTTAGCTAGTTATTACGTTTTAAAAGGCTTTAAAGGTAATAAATCCCGAATATAATAAGAAAGTACTCGAGAAGTAAATAAAAGAATATATAAAGAATCGTATAGCTAAGAATAAAATAAGGGCGCGTTATTATTATTATACGGAGTATATCTAGAACTTTATTTTATATAATACCGAATAGACTCCTAATCTTTATCTAAAAAAAGGCTAAATAAAATATTTATTAAGAGTCTATTATTAGGCGTTTAAAATAGAAGAAAAAACCTATAAGGAATAAAAAGATTAATAAGAGTTAAAGGCGGCTTATATAACCTATAAGGCTAAGGCGAATTATAAGGCGGATACTACCGAGTTATAAACGTATTAATTATTTTTAATTTATACTATTAATACTATTAAACCCGAATCTATTATTAACCTATCCTAGATAGTATATAAAGATACTATAAGAGAAAAAATAACTATATAATTAGTATTCTAAGTCTTAGCTAGTATTATAATTAATAATTATAACTATTATTATTATTATTATAAAGCTATATACGTTTTAAACCGAGTTAAGGAGTACTTAAAAAAATATAGGTTTTTTATTAATATATAAATAATAGAGTAGGTTAAATAGTATACTAAGTACTTTAAAATTATAGAATAGTAAGAAAATAAGAGTAAGAGGATATTAGCTAAGGAGGCTAAATAGGCGGAAATCGCTACCGTATTATACTAATTTCCGTTTTTACTCCCTAGTATTATAAAGGTAATTATAGTAGAATCTATCGATAATAATATAAAGGGAGGAAATAAAATAATAAAGGCCGAGAATAATAATAAGACTATACTTAGGGACGAAGAAGATAACGAGGAGGGGGATAATACCCCTTAGTAGAATCTAGATTAAAAGGCTTATCTAGAGGTAGCGAAAGCCTACTAAATAAAGCGTATTAAATAGTTTAAAAAAGTAGTTCGACTAGTCTATACCTTATTAATTCGATAAAAGCATAAGTAGTATATTTATTATTTTTAAACTATAATAAAGGACTTTACTACCTTAGTAGTTAAACTAATAAAAGTAATTATTATCGAGTATTATTATAACGAGGTTAAATCTAGTAAGTATAATTAATACTATACGAGGAAGAACTCGTATAAATAAGTCCTAGCTTTTATACTAAATAACTATAATAATTTAGTATTCGTCTTAGACTTCCTTAATAGTATAGCCGACGAGAAGTATAATCTTAACGAGGAAGCTAATAATAATAAAGGAAAGGCGATTTTTTTACCTAAGAGTTATAAGAAAATCGTTAAAATAGCCTAGTATTTAGCCGAGGTATTCTTTTCCTTACTCTCCGTATATACTAGGGAATATCGCCTTATAAGTACCCTAAAAAATACTAAATAATAGCGTTTAGTATATCGTATTTTAGTATAGTAAAGGCGCGAATAACTAAGCTAGGAGTCGGTAATAGTTAGTACTTTAGTTATATTAATAATATAGGTAAAGTATAAGGTATAAGTATAAGAGTCCTACTATTTATTTCGCCTTATACCTAGCGATAAAGGGTATTATTAATAGAATACGGCTAAGAATTTAGCTATTACTTTATTTAAGTAAGAAACTAGGGTTATTAATTCGTATTTAAAGGAATAGTATAAAGAGATTATAGTATAGGTTTAAAGGCGTATTAATACTAATACTTAGGATTTAAACGTAGTTAAAGTAGATAAAATACCCTATATTATAAAGTATTATCGAATAAGTCCTAAAATAACTAAAAAACCTATAAAGAAAGCTAAGGATATAGTTATAAATAATAATACTATAGATTTAGCTAAAGAAAATAAGGCTATTAAATCGCCTATTATCGAACGAATATAAAAATATACATAATATAAAGAGTAAATAGATAACTAGGTAGAACTAGAAAATAATTAAGTCTTATACTTTTTATACGATTTTTACGACTTAAGGAAACGGTTAATAAGATAAAAGGTATTTATTATACTATTCTTATTAACCTATTAATTATATTCGAAGGGCTAGCCCTTTTATTTAATTAAGAAAATTACTTTATTATTTATAGTCTTTTTTCCTTATACTTTTTTAACTTCCTATTCCCCTTTTTTATTATCGAGATCCGGTATTAGTAAAGACTCGGAATTATCGATAGTAGGTCGAAAAACCTATAGTTTAAGTAGAGAAATATAGAAAATATTATAAAAACGAGAGTATTTTTTAAATAGGGCTAGTCTATATACCTAAAATCCGATTTTCTTAAGGATATAGAAAGGACTAATAAAACGAGGTAAGAGCTTTTTTTTCTCGTTTTTAAATATAATATTTTTAGTCGAAAGGCTAATTAGGTTATTAATTTTTAAGACTAGTAATTAATAACGAAAATTATAATACTTTACTTACGATTTAGTAGTTTTATATTAATAGTCTTTTAGTTATTAGTATAGATTAGCTAGTCTTTAAACCTAAGTAAAGGCTTTAAAAGTAAAAGTCGAATCTTAATTAATAAAAATATAAAAGTCTAGCTAGTAGTTAAAAAGAGTATAATAGGGTAAAAATCTAATTATAGCGTATTTTATATTATTTATAGTAAACTATATAATAAGTAATAGTTTTAGCTAATAAATACGCTTATTATAAATAAAATATTATAGAATAAAACTAGATATTAAAATAACTCCTAGTAAAACCCTATTAAATACTCTAGAGACTCTACCTTACGAGATACTCCGGAGACTCCGCTTATATTATCCTACTAAATACTCTAGGAATACTATTTTATAAAATACTCTAAAGACTCCGCTTATATTATCCTACTAAAGACTCCTAGGACTCTACGTATATTACCCTAGAAATACTCCGAAGATATTCTATATACTAAGTACTAAATCTTAGTACTAGGATTATTAAGATTCTAGCCTAAATCCTAACTATAGGATCCTAAATAATAACCTATTAATAACCTCCTCCGATTAATTCTTATACTAAGTACTATAGTATATCCTATATAAACTCCCTCTAGGAGTTCTATAAGAATACGAATAAACTCTTTACCCTAGATAACCTATAGACTAATAAGGTAAATATACCCTAATAAACCTTACCCTAATAGACTTTTAGGAGCTTTTATACGTATTCTTTAGGTTTATATATAAAACTCTAGGAAGCTTTTAAAAAGGATCTTAGGATAAGACTCCGGATACTCCTATAGAATACTAGAGATTCTAATATATAAATAGTTCGAGAATTATTTTTTATTAAATAGAAAATTAAGTATTTTATCTTATATTACTTATACTTATTAATTATAAGTAGTATTCTAAGTATTCCCTTATAATAATTCTCTTTTTCTTATTTTTTACCTATTATTTTATACTATTTACCCTATAAGTATATTAAATAATAGTAATTCTTATAAAACTAAATTATATTTTTTAAACGTATTTAAGTTCTATAATATAATCGATAAACTAGTATCCGGATAAAATACTAGACTAAATATTTTCCTAGGAAGGAAACTTCTAGCTTTTTAGTATAAAGTAAACCTAGGTAAATTCTTAATCCTAGAGTAGACTATTTCCGCCCTTAAGGCGGAAATACGACTTTATATTTAGGAAGTAAATATAATCTAATAGTATTATAATACGTATTTAATATACCCCTTCCTAAATAAAAGGACTTAAGCTATTTATATATAATACTATTATAATTAAGGAATTCTATAATCTTAGTTTTATAACCTAAACCTACCCTAGGAACTCCTTTAGTTATAGCTTTCCTATCCCGTATATATTTAAAATCGTATAGAACTCGAAAATCGATATAAATAAGTAGTATAGCTTAAACTACCTACTCCTACCTAATCCCGATATAAGTTTAACCTACCCTTATCTTTATTTAACCCTAAGTTAAGTAAATACTACTTATTATTTAATCCTTAAGGAGTTTTATAAGACTCCTACGCCGGATTTTCTACTTTTACCCTTAATTATTCTAAATTCTATTCTTAATTCCGTATTTACTAAAACTTATTATCCTTATTTTTAACTAAAATCCTTACTACCCCTTCTCCTACTTTACGTATACTAATAGGACTAAATATACCCTAAATTATAAGGCTTACTCCTACCCTTCGTAGCCTATACGTTAAGAACTAAATAATTATACCCCTAATAGTATCCTTACCTAATAATAGGAATACCGAATCCGCCTTAATTAAACCTAATACCTTAGATACTAGTTATTAAAGTAATACGAGGCTTAATAAAGGCTATAAAAGGACGAATATAATAGTTATTCCCGCTTTTACTATTATTATATCCTAAATATATATAGTTAATACTATAGTATTAAAAAACTTACTCGTTATAATTATAATAATACTAAACGGATATAAGTACCCTAGTTATCCGCGTATTTATATTAACGATATCGGACGATTTAACCTAGTTAGCCTATATAATACTATATTTAATAAAGTACTCGAGACTAATAAAATAATAATATACTATAGTATTAAATACTTTATTAACGTAATCCGACGTTTTAGATAATATAGACTAGAATACGTAGATAAACTCGTTATTATAATCCTATTTATCCTCTACGATAATACTATAGAATAGTATTCTAGAGACCTAAGCTTCGATTAACGTATTACCCTTATTTAACCTAGAGGACTACTATTATAAATAACCGCCCTTTAAGACTGCTTTTATATACGCTTAGAGGTTATTATAATAGCCTTCTATAAGAATAGGTTTACGATCTACGATATCCTTAAAGGTAATAATTTTCGAGCCTAAATCTCCTGCCTTAGGCGTAAGGCTAAGGCCGCTTAATACTCTAAGGCTTAAATTAGTATAATTATATAGGATAAAATTAATTTACTAGTCTAGAAAGCTATTTAACCCCCCTAGGGATTAGCCTTATTCGACTAATAGATAGATAATTATATATATAGTATACTAGCCTTTTATATAAAATATACTATTAAGAGCCTTACTATATTTAATATTACTAAGCGTAGAAAATAAAACTCTATTATCCGACCTAATAATTAATATTCTAAACGGAGCCCTATACTATAGAGTAAAAATACCCCTATACTCTTTATAAAAGTACTAATATATCGAAGTATAACCCTAATACGTAATAATACCCTAGGTACTATTAGGTTTATAATACTAAATAATAAAAAAACTAAACCCGATTAACCTTTTATACGTTTATTAATACCCGGGATTAAAAAGGAAGTATCCTATATTACCTTTGATAGAGGAATTATATTTAATAATAATAAATCCCTCTCCTTACCCTAAATAGCCGCCCTTTTTTCTCGAAATATTAATAATAACGATAATAGTATAAATAATACCTAACTAATTAATATCTTTTAAACTATAAAGGATAAGCTTTATTTTATACTATTTAAAAAAGTCGACCTAATATTAGCGTATAATAAATACCCCTTTATTATAATATCCTAAAATAAGCTCCTTAAGTATATTATAAATACCTATAATAATAATAGTATTATCCTAAACAATACTATCTAGCTCGTATATACTAATATATAAGAAATTATAAGCTATTTAAAGGATATACTATATATTAAGGCTGCCCTATAAGGAATACTAGCCTTATTAAGCGAACTTAGCCTATTTAATTATATATAAATCGATATTATCGGCTACTAAGGACTCTAGAATATTCGATTATACTATATAAATAACGGCGTAGATTATTATATTATATTTAAGGACTAATTACCCTTTATTAAAAAACTTTATATTAACTATTCTAAATAAGTATCCCTTATAGGTATTAGATAGGCTAAAATAATAGGATAGGCGGACTTTAAAGTTTATTTCCTCGGATTATATCCTAATCCTAAATATTAGCCTATATTCGGTAGAGTCCGAGTCGGAGTATAAATTATACTAGAACTCTACGCTAGGCTTTTATTTAGATAAGAATAGTTTATTCCTAATTAAGTTAATATAATTAACTCGGCTAAGTCTATTATTATCGGCTTTTATAAATCCCTATTTATCCTAGCTAAGGTTTACTACCGGGGACTTCTAATATTATAACGACTTATAGTTAAGAATAATATAATTATACCCCCTAGAGCTTTATATATATTACCTACTAAAGGATATACTTATAAATAATTATAAGAACTCCTTTTTAAATTATAGGATAACCGACTTATACTAGCTATCGTAATTAACCCTAATTATATTATCGGTATTAATATATTATAGGAAACTATTTACCTTTAAATAAATTAACTAGTTAATCGACTTATTAATATTAATAAACTATTAATCGACTATAGTTCTACCCTACTCGATTTACCTATATATAATAAGGAGAATTATAATATACTATTATAGCCTAAGAATCCGGTAGTACTATTCCGCCTTAATATTACTAAAGTACCTAGGGGTTCTAAAATCTAAACGCCTAAGGGAGTTATAGTATATAATAATAATATTAAGCTTAGCGCTTAACTATAAAGACTTATAACCGAGTTCCCTTAGCTTTAGGTTAATAATAAGCCTATTTATTAGGATCCCGAGGATTTACTTCGTATACTATTAGTAGACGATTAATAATAATACTATATTATTTTACGATTATACTATTAAGGAGCTAAAAATAAGGTATATATTAATAAAGCTCTAAATACCTTATACTAGAAAGAATATATATAGTTTATTATAAAGCTAATACCCTTTACTATACTTATTTTTAATACGCTATATATTATTAATAGAAAAATTAAAAACCGATAAATAATAGACTTTTAAATCCTTAATAGTCTTATAATCCTAAACGCGTATCCTATACCTAGATAAGAATATATAATTATAAAACTTTATAATAAGAAGTTTATATTAGTTATAAATACTAAATTATTTTTTTACTAATTCTTAGTTTATTTAAACTATATTAAATACTTTATACTAGTTATTTATTATAGACTTAAATAATCTAAGGTAGCTTTAATAGGGTTTAAGAACTCCCTAGCGTATACTTAGCGCTTTATAAATACTCTCCTTCGCCCCTTTACTAAGTTTACTATTATATATATTAATAATATTATTATCTTCTCGGATATAATATAGGAATATCTTAATTACCTCTAAGTAGTTTTTTCTATATTCGTTAACTATAATATAGCCCTTTTAGGACCTAAATTATTCCTCGGATATCCCTTAGTTTAATTACTCGGGTATAAAGTAAATACGCTTAGTATTATAAATACGGATAACTATATTCGAGTCCTTAGCCTTATCGAATTCCCTAGAATCCTTGCTTAACTCGAATAATAGCTTAGTATAATAGGATAGCTCTAATATATATAGAGTATTATTATTTTTTATACCCTATTTATCTAGTTATTATACCCTAATCTAAATTAGGATACTAATTTCCCTACTTTATTATACGCCCCCGCGCTAGCCTACGCTACCTATTTATAGTATAAGGTCCTAGTAATCTCGTAAGTTACTCGTAGTCCTAAAGGTACTTTTTTTTCGCTATTACCGAGGGGATATTACTCTAGTAATATCTACCCTTATTACCTAGTTACTACTTACTACTATATTTTTAACTACCTTATTACCCTCGCTACCTTATTACCCTTATTACCTCGTTACCCTCGTTACCTCGTTGCCTTCGCTACCTCGCTTCCTTCGCTACTTTACTGCTTTTACTATTCTCGCTATCTTACTCTCCTTATTCTCCTTACTCTCCTCGCTACCTTACTCTCCTTACTCTCCTCGCTATTCTCGCTACTTTACTCTCCTTACTCTCCTCGCTCTCCTCGCTCTCCTCGCTCTCCTCGCTACTCTCGCCGCTCTCGCCGCTCTCCTCGTTTTCCTCGTTTTCCTCGTTTTCCTCGTTTTCCTCGTTTTCCTCGTTTTCCTCGCTCTCTACCCTCTTTACCTACTCTTATAATAGATTATTTTATTATTAATAAACCTATAGAAATCCCGCTATTATTATTATTATTATTATTTAACTCGTTTAACGATTTATATTCCTTTCTCTAGGGCTTTTTCCGAAAGAATAGTATTATCCTTATAAAGTAATAATCCGGTCGAAAGCGAGATTTTAATAAGTATTAGCTTCCTTTTTATTATAATCTTTAGTACGATTATAGCCTAGGTAAAGCCTCCGTAAGTATAAGGCTATATAATACCTTAACGTAGAAAGTCGACTACCCTTTTAAGATTAAGGCCTTAGCCTTTTTAATAACTAAGTAGAAATAGACTTATCGAATTAGCGAAAGTAATAATTATTATAATTATCCTCCTTCGATAGATTTATCCGTTTATAATATTTATTATTACCGTATATCTATATAAAAAGACCTTAAAAAAACCTATCGAAATATAAGGCTTTACTTACTTATAAGCTCGATATTATCCTTAGGGATTAATTAAAGCCTTTAAAATAGTATTTTTATTAGTAAAATATTTATAATAATTAATAACTTATCTAATAAAAAGTACTAGATAGTATAATAACTACCTAAGCCTTTATATCCCTTTTCTAAGTAGGGGATATTAAGTATATAATTAAGCTTAATAATAATAATAAGGTTAAAGGGGTTTTCTAAACCTACCCTTAATATAAGGAGATATAACGTTATTTTCCTAAGGTTCTTAGTATAAATAATACGTATAATACTAATCGCTTTAAGTTATACCTTTTCTAAATTATAGGTATTATAAATTAGAAGAGCCTAGCGAATTTCGCCTAGGGCCTTATTAATATAGAGAAAAAGGAGGGATTTAACTAGCTTTATAAAAAGCTAGAGAACCTTTATCGCTAGATTTACGCGAGTCGACCTCGTATAATTATTATAGATAAGGAGATAGCCCTTAAAAACGCCCTTTTATTTATATTTACTAACGTATAATAATAACTTTATATTTTTTATATTAATAGTAATATTCGGGCGAGAATTAGGAAGTATTAAAAATAACCTAGTATTATCGACGAAGACGATAAAGACGATATATACGAGAATAATAACTCCCGAAATACTATATAGAATAAAGCCGAGTATAGTAATCCTCCCTAAGGCCCTAATAATAACCCTAATAGCCGTAAAAGTATATTTTCCGTATAAAAGACTATTATTTATACTAAATTAGAAAAGGCCTTTTATATAGCTTAAAAAACGTTCGATAATACCTATAGAGAATACTAAGTATTAATTATTAAATATATCTCGAAAGAATATATACTATAGAGGGAGTAATAGGCTACTTATTATATCTTATAATATAAAAACTTCGGTTAAAGGGTTAATAGCCCTATAGAAATAGCCTATAAGGATATTAAATTCTACCTTTTAACTAGCGTTAGCGACTTTCTATACTTTTATAAAACTATTCTTTAAATAATCGCTAGTAAAAAATAACGCTACCTAGAGAGGGCTACCGAATAGTAGGTTAAATAGCGTTAATTATATTTTAGCTAAGCCTAGCTAGGTAAATTACTTATTAAAATCTCGTATACGGTAATTAATCTACTTACCTATTAATATCGTTTTATTAAGGCTATAATACCCTTATAAAAATAGGAGACTATTCCTCTAAAGCCTTATATAGGCTATTTTATATAATAATATAGTCTTCCCTATACTTATACGATTTTATAGC
The DNA here is from genome assembly GCA_003339455.1 of Ophiocordyceps camponoti-leonardi (nom. inval.). Taxonomy (NCBI): domain Eukaryota; kingdom Fungi; phylum Ascomycota; class Sordariomycetes; order Hypocreales; family Ophiocordycipitaceae; genus Ophiocordyceps; species Ophiocordyceps camponoti-leonardi. The sequence goes on along the minus strand of PDHP01000239.1, from coordinate 23,857 downwards.
GCCTCTAGGATTAGATTCCTCTTCTTTAGCCTAATTACTACTTATAATAGTAATTCAAAAAGCCTTTAGTAGGTTATCCTTAATTCTTCCCTTTAGAGTACTTATTAACTTACTTATATAGGATCTCGAAAAGCTATTACTTCGAATCTAAAATCCTAATATCGTCTAGAACCTTTATAGCTAGCCTAGAATCTCGATAAATAGCCTTTTACCTATACCTCCGACCCTTTAACCCTCCCGAATTCCCGATAATAATAATAATAATAATAAAATACGATTATCCTAAGGCGGTAATAGTAGTAGCTACGCCCGTAAGCGTAGGTAGCGTTAATTACTATAATCGTTATAAGTAAGCTCTCGACTATTCTTATAGAGTATATAGAGAATAACTTTAAGAAATAAGGATAAGGTACCGCGATTAAGATCGCTATAAGAACCTATAAGGGGAGGAAGAGGAGGAAGAGGAAGGGGAAGAGGAAGAGAAAGAGGGGGAGGGGGGAATAATAGAATAGTACCTTTACTAAAGGTATTACGATTAGCCTTAACTCTATAGTAGGAAAAGCTATTAGTAGGTCCTCTATAGGAGGTATTACTACTAGTATTAGTATCCTATTAGTATCCCTACCCTAAAACTATAGAGTAAATAGTACTAGACTATCGTACCTCGTACGATTTAGGAATAGGGGTCTGGATATCTTATTATATTATACGACTTAGCCTAAGGGCGTCTCCTTCTAAAAGAGGAGATAGGGGTCGATAGGGATAGGATAGTAAATAGGTATATAGTTCCCCTCTCTCGTATAACGAGGAAAGGGTATTTATCTTTACTTATATATAATTTAGATTACCTTTACTTTCCCCTTTTATATATATATATTTATATAAACTACTTAATACTAATTAGTAATTATACTAGTCTTTATTAGTTAATTATAAATTAGCTAGAGTAATAAAACGGATTTCGTTTAATACTAAAGAGCCCTTATACCTAACGTCGTATAATACCCATACTTTTACCCTTTTTCTAATACTAGTCCTTACCGAAAAGCTATTTTTACCCGGTACTATTACTAAAAAACGAAAGATTAGACGAATCGTACGAAACTTTACCGACTCTCTAATAGTATTCTAGATAATATAATAATAATATAGATTTTATAATACTTAAGACTACTACCGGATTACCTATACTAATACTAAGTAATACGACCCTAGTATTATACGATAAAATAAGAGAAGGTAATAAGATTTCTCCTCGAGTTTAGACCTAGGCTATATTACTAGTATTCTAGGACTTATAGCTAAACCTCGAATTAGCCCTAGGAAAAACCGAATTAACGATATTTATTATACGACTTATATATAATATCGTTTACTTCGACCTTTACGATTATAACCTCGTATAATACGTTTAGTTAGAACTATAAGGATAAACCTATTATTAGATAACTTAGGTTTATAAAACCTTCCTTAAGGAATTAACTTAAATTATTATCGTATAAAACGTCCTAATTATAGGTAATAGGACTATAGTATAACGTTTCGTATAATTCCTAGAAATACTAGTACTAGATAATACCCCTTTTACCCCTAGATTAACTTATAAACTAACCCTTAACCCGAACTTTAACTTAGTATATTAATCCTTAATATAGTACTAATTACCTAACTTAGCTAGACTAAGTTAACTATATCGTACGACTTAGATACTAGACGTTAAGTTACGTATACCGGAACCCGAGTTAAGCCCTTTACTATATTAGCCTTTCCCGACTTATTCGACCCCTCCTTAACCGGATTATTCGACTCGTACGACTCCGACTTATACTAAATATTATAAATACGAGTTAATTATAGCCCTTATACTACCCCCGGTCTTATCTATCGAACCCCGGATAATTACTAGATTATCTTTTAGTATCGTACGAGTATACTCCCTCCTACTAATACGCTAAGTCTTTAATAGCCTTATTACCCCCGATAAAATAATAGCCTTTCTAAAAGACTAGTAGAAGGATTAGAATTATACTAGTAAGCTATACGATATACTTATTAATAAAGTATAGATTTTTATTAATTATTATTCTCGAATTAGTATTATAAAAGACTAATTCTATACTATTTTTCCCGATATTCTCTTAAATAAAGTATAAGATTATTACCTTTACTTTATAGGTATAGATAAATAATAGGATAAAATCTATACCCTTCTTAATAATTACTTTAATACTCGTACGAATTACTCTTTATACTAGACTAATTAAATAACTCTCTTTTTTAATATCGTATAATAAGAAAAGCTGGAGAGGATAATAATAAAAACCCTTAATATACTCCTTAATAAGTTATAACTTATATAATATACGCTAGGACCTAGTTACGAAGGTAAAAAATAACTTCTTATTATTATTATATAAGCCTACTATAGTATACCGGAATTTAAATCGGCTATAATATTTTAAGACTCTTTATATAAATTATTTATTAACTAACTTTAATCCTTACTTATAATCGCTATAGATCGAGGTATTAATTAATTCTATATAGACTACTATTATATCGATAATAATAGGTTTTATATAAATCGCGGATAACTAGCCTACCGGGGATCTTCTTAATACCGAGGATCTTTTTAATAATATCCCTACTTTTAGCTATTATACTAGTTTACGCCTTATACGAATAAATAATACTTTATTTATAAAAAATAAGGTTATTAATTAATAAATTATAGTTCGGATAATATAAAACGAGCTAGAAAATAATTCCTTATAATATATAAAGAAGTCGGCTAAGTACCTTTTATAAATAACGAATTCGATATTTTTATTTAGTCGTACGAAGGTATTAATAATAATATTATATTTATATAGTCGGACGAGGATTAGGAATTAAATAACGTAGATAATAACGACTTAATAAATAATAATACTATTATATTCCTTACTATTATTACTTATATATACCGACTTATAGGGGATAATATTTATTATCCGGAGGTATTAGATAAACCCGCTAAGTAATTCCTATTATACGATTTATATTAAATAATATACTAAGGCGAACTATAGGATACTAGGGCTACTAAGATATTAATTATCGGTAAGCCCTAAGCTAAAGCTTATATTTATGAATATCCTCGTACGATAATCGATTAGACTCCTAGTACGAATTCTATACGATTTAGCTCTTCTATACCCGTTTAACCGATTAGTATTATTATTATATAAAACCCCCTTAGTAAAGTCCTCTATTATATTTTAAATATAGTTACCTTTTTCCTCTTTTACCTTAAAAACGCTAATAGATTATAAGCTTTTTACGATAATACTAAAGATATTATCGTATAATATAATAATACGATTATCCCGGTTATTAGAAAATAGGGATATCCGTTTTTTAATATCTTTAAGTAAGAAGTAGTATTATACTATACTAAAAAAGAACTTATTTACCTTTATTAACGCTTCGGTTACCTATAAATATAATGCCTATATAACCTTTTTTAAAGGGTAAGCCCTTTTAATATTACCCCTATAGTACTTAACTTAATTAAGAAGTTATACTATTAATATTAATCGTATAATACTAAGCTACGTTAGTTTAAGTTCTTTATTAAGGATAACTATAAGTTTAACTACTTACTTATTATTAATATCTTTTATATAAGCGGTAAGCTAGTCTTATATACGATTAATAAGGTAATTTCTTTTTAAGCGGCTATATTTATACAAAGTATATCTATAGCGGATATATAGAATATACTCTATAAGTACTAGATTTATATATATTAAGGTTTACTAGATATTATCTCGTATAATACGAGAATAAACTTCTTTTCTATAGAGTTTTATACGAATATAAAGATTATTAGTATAATATATAAAGAAGTTCCTATTAAGGCCTATTAGGCTATTAGTAAGGTCGAATATATATATACCCCCCTTTAATAAATATATAATATTCTATAATAGGAAATCGATTCTAAAATAAATAATATAATAATCCTCTAGATAGCTATTAAGGCTATAAATAATACTATAGGACCTAATAGTCTTATCCCTATACTCCTTATTTTTAAAGCTTACCCTAGAATATTATACGACTCCCTATTAGTACTAAATATTATTACTAGGGCTATAGTAATTTAAAAGGCTATATAGGAAGTATATAAGCTTAAGGTATAGTCTAATATTTTACGAGTACTTTAAATAAGAAATAGACTAGTATCGTATAATATTCTCTCCCTCCTATTATAAAGCGAGGTCCTTATTTAACGCGAGAAGAATAAGTAATAGGGATTATTTAGGATTTTAAGTTTTAATAACCGTAATATTATCCTTAATCTCCTGGCTAGTCTAACTCGCTTTTGTATAATATATATTAAGCTATATATCCGACTAGTATAATCGGACGATATTACCCCTAAGCCCTATTTCTAAATCCCTTTTTTAAGTCCTAAGGATAAGGACTTATACGAAGTATTCCTAATAATAAAGGAAAAGGATAATTAAGCCTTAGCCGTATAACTTAGGGAATAAGGTATTATTATTATACCTAGTAAACCCTTCGAAGTATTAGATAAGGATAAGATTAACGCCTTACTTATATAGGGAGTATTTTCTTTCGTATAATACGATTATACCTAGGACCCTTTATAATATATTTTTAAAACGCGTTTTATATAAGAGATTAAAAACTAGAATAACTCCCCCTATAAAAAATCCCGTCTTATTATATAGGGCTATAATAATAATAAGAAGGAAGAAATTCTTACCTAATTACCGACGATTATAAGGATATCCTAACGATTATTTTTAGCCCTTAGGCTTACCTTTATAAAATCGTACAATATATAAGGAGAGTTATAAAATATTACGTAAGCGTATACTTAATCCTATAACCTACTAATTTATATAATATACGCTTACCTACCGAAGGAACTTTAGTTAAAGTACCCTCCGGATATACTCCTTTATATTTATAAACTACTATATAGTCTAGCTAAATCTAGCCTATACTAGTTTAAGACGTATTATACTTATTATCGTATAAAACTTTAGATATAATACTTATTATACGACCCTTACCTTCTTTATATACCTATTAAACCTAATATATTCGGTATTATAGGTCTATAAACGGACGATATATTCTCCTTTGCCTTTTCTTCTTTCTCCGCCCTTAAGGAATCCGAGTTATAGAAGGCTAGCCTTCGTACAAAACTAAAAACTTTCCTTATAAATAGGACCGCCCTTAACTTTAATAGTAAACGTATTTCCTATTCTTTATATAATATCTATTTTTCTTAAAAAGGATAAGCTAATAGTCTATAACTTATTAACCCTATAAATAACTCTATAAAGTAGGACTTTATTAGCTAATATATATAAGGAGTATATATTACTTTAATTTATTAACCTAAGGCTTTATATAACCTTATTATTACCGTATAAATAATAAACCCGACTCTAGAGGATATTATTACCCTTAATAAATAATTATAATAGTAAATCGATAATACCTACTATAGATTATACTTTATCCCCCTTAATCTAAATCGTATAAAGTTATTTATTTTTACTAATAGTTCGTTCGCTAATAACTATAACCTTACTTTATAACTTAGTTTTCTTATTATCCTAGGAGAAGAAAAGTATTTATCCGACTCCTTTACTATCTATAGTAATATCCTCTACTAGACCTCTTCGAAATATAAACGTATTACTTATAGTATTCTTACTAGCGAACTCTATAGTATAGTAGGGGGTATTAATATTAGTATTACCTTATATAGTATAATCTAAAAGATCGTATAATACCTTAGGCTAGCCCCTATTCCCTTAGTCTTATATACCGATTTACGATTACTTTACGACTACCTAGTAAAGCTCGGCTTTATAATTAAAAAGCGTTTTATAATTAATATTATAGCGTTTTACGAATCGTATAAATATAAAGAAATTTCGGAAATCTATTAGATTAATAATAAAGATAACTTAGCGGATACCTATACGAAGGCTAATCCTAACCTTATACTTATAATACTTATTTCTATTAATATTTACTAGCTCTAGATTAAAGCCTTTATTTAACGACTAGTCTAGTTATATAATAGCTTTTTCCTTTATTTTTTTAAATTTTTTTTCCTTTTACTATCGTCTAATAGCCTACGTTTTTTTACGTTTTTTTTAGTTTTATTTTTTACCCTTAATTTTCTTCTCCTATTTTTGCCTATTTATTATTTTTTACTATTTTTTTTCCTTTTCCTATTTTTTTTCGTTAAAATTACTTTTTCTCCTAGGTATTATTTAACGCTAAAAATACTAAAAATACTCTTATTTAATACTAAAAATACTTACGAAAATCCTCCTCCCCCTTTACTTATCGTTTAATATAACGATATACTCCTTATATTCCTCCGGGTTATATAGCGTAAGCGCTACTATTATTAACCTTACCCGGGCTAGCCTATTAGCTAATATACTCGCCGCCGCCGGGGTAATAATAATAGTTAGTATTAACGCTACTACTCCTTTACTCCTAGCCTATTGTACGAGGCTATACTTAGTTATATAGGAGTACTATATATAGGTAGTATAAGTACTACTATCTATTATTTAATATATATTAAATAAGTATAGGTTATAAACGTAAATAGCGTATATAATAGTTAATATAGTACCGCAGCTTATTATTAAAACTACTATAAAATAACTTTATTATTAAACGATTATTATAAAAATATAGGCTAAATCCTAGGTAGTATTTAACCGAATAAAGATATTATACGATAGTATATCGTATAACCTTTCTTCTACCGCCTATTTTTCTAGGATTAGCTATCATCCGATACTTCTATTTTTTTTCTTACGTTTATTACTATCTAGTATATTATACGCCTATACTCCTCCGAGCCCGAGGGTATTTCGACCTAGTAAAAGCCGGGCCGATTAACGATAGAGTTATACGGATTAATAGGTATATTATATAACTAGTATTCTATTCTTATTTTCTATTATTATATATTAGCCGACTCGTTATAGTATTTTCCTTACTATTCTTATTATTATTATTATCGTCTTTATTATCGTTTTTACTAAGAAGGAAAGAAGAAAGGAAGAAAAAGGAAAGAGAAGGAAGGAGAAGAGAAAAGAGGTTTTTATACCCCTTTTAGGCTTACTAAGCGCTTATATACGATAAAGCGAAGCCTTATAGCTTAGGTATAAAGGCTAACTTTACGAGATTTCCTAGTATTTTTTACCCTCGAGGTCCTTTTTAGTCTTTTCCCCTTTCTTTTTCTATACGTATTCGACTCTAAGGGACTTTACTAATAAAATACGGTCTTTACCCCGCGATTACCCCGCGATTTATTAGCGGATTAGCGCTTCTTTTTTCCTTTTCTAGCCGGTAGGAGTTTTTTTAGATTTTTAATTTAGTGTTTTTCCTTTAGAACGAATTCTCCTAACTTTACCTATACTTATTTAGTATCGTACGAAGGTTTTTTCTTATACCTATAGTTAAGTTTTTTTAGAGGATTTAGCCTTCTTAAATAGTCGGTTCTTCTCTTTATACGTATACCTTTTTATAAAAAAAAAAGAAAAAGTCGAGTATTAGTATCCTATTAGTATCCCTACCCTAAAACTATAGAGTAAATAGTACTAGACTATTATACCTCGTACGATTTAAGAATAGGGGTCCGGATATCTTATTATATTATACGACTTAGCCTAAGGGCGTCTCCTTCTAGAAGAGGAGATAGGGGTCGATAGGGATAGGATAGTAGATAGGTATATAGTTCCCCTCTCTCGTACGACGAGGAGAGGGTATTTATCTTTACTTATATATAATTTAGATTACCTTTGCTTTCCCCTCTTATACGTACGTGTTTATATAGACTATTTAATAACTAGCCTTACCTATACTCTAATAAGTACTTTAATAGCCTTAAGAAGGCTATAGCCTTATATATAAGGATTATAGCTAGTATTAATACTAGTACTATAGTAAGTACCTCCCTAGGTATTATTAATTACCTTACTCGTAGGAATTACGGCTAGTACTACCTATATAAAGAGATTATAGCTAGTATTAACGCCGCGCCTAGGATTATAGCTATAACCTACTACCTATATATATAGATTAATAGCCTTAATACTAGTACGCTATATATAAGGATTATAGTATAGCCGGCCTTAATACTACTATCTAGGATTATAGCCTTAACGCCGCTACCTCGTATATAAAGATAGAAAAAAAAGAGGGATTAGGCTAGCCCTGCTTTATAAAGAGGGATTAGGCTAGCCCTACTTTATAAAGAGGGATTAGGCTAGCCCTGCCTATATAGAGAGATTATAGCCGGCCTTACTACCGCTGCCTATATAGAGGGATTACTACTAGCGCTACCTATATAGAGTAATCCGGCTAGCCCTGCTTTATAAAGAGGGATTACGGCTAGCCCTGCCTTATAAAGAGGGATTAGGCTAGCCCTGCCTTATAAAGAGGGATTAGGCTAGCCCTACCCGTATAAAGAGATTATAGCTAGCCTTACTACCGCTACTTATATAGAGTAATTACTACTAGCGCTACCTATATAGAGTAATCCGGCTAGCCCTACCTTATAAAAAGGGATTAGGCTAGCCTTGCCTATATAGAGGGATTATAGCCAGCCCTGCCTTATAAAGAGGGATTAGGCTAGCCCTGCTTATATAGAGAGATTATAGCCGGCCTTACTACTACTACCCGTATAAAGTAATCTAGCTAGCCCTACCTTATAAAGAGGGATTAGGCTAGCCCTACCCGTATAGAGAAATTATAGCTAGCCTTACTATTATTACCTATATAGAGTAATTACTATTAGTACTACCCGTATAGAGTAATCCGGCTAGCCTTACCTTATAAAAAGGGATTAGGCTAGCCTTGCCTATATAAAGGGATTATAGCTAGCCCTACCTTATAAAGAGGGATTAGGCTAGCCTTGCCTATATAGAGAGATTACGGCTAGCCTTACTACTACTACCCGTATAGAGTAATCCAGCTAGCCTTGCCTTATAAAGAGGGATTAGGCTAGCCCTACTTTATAGAAAGGGATTAGGCTAGCCCTACCCGTATAGAGAGATTATAGCCGGCCTTACTACCGCTGCTTATATAGAGTAATTACTACTAGCGCTACCCGTATAGAGTAATCCGGCTAGCCCTGCTTTATAAAGAGGGATTAGGCTAGCCCTACTTATATAGAAGGATTACGGCTAGCCCTACTTTATAAAGAGGGATTAGGCTAACCCTACTTATATAGAGTAATCCAGCCGGCCTTACTACTATTACCTTATATATATTATAGATAAATAGATTAATTAACGGGCTATGAATTCGTAGCGAATCTCGTAAGATCTCTTTTTATACGTTTTTTAAACAAATTAACCGCCGGCCGTATTTTTAAACGAATTAGCTACCGGCTATTAATTATAAGATCGGTATTAATAAGAAAGTACCTAGGTATTACGAGTAACTTCTAAGGCTACTAGGACTTTATACTATAAATAGGTAGCGTAGGCTAGCGCGGGGTTATTTACCCGGTCGGGTAGCAAGTACCCCCGATTTAGATTAGGGTATAGTAACTAGATAAATAGGGTATAGAAAATAATAATACTCTATATATATCCCTAGTTTTCTAAAATAATCGTACCCCTTTAGGCCCGGAAGATAATACTCCTACGAATAGGAAAAAACTAAGGAATACTAGTAGGAGGAAGGGAATAAGTATAATATATAGTATTCGTATCCTACTAGCCTACCCTAGAGGAGATTAATACCTTTTAATAAGTTATTAAAGCCTTAACCGCCTTATAGTACTTCTAGTATTATAACCCTATTATCCCGCTAATTATTTAGTTTAATACTAGTTATAAATACGGCTTTAGTATTATAGTATATTAAGTTAACCCCCTAGTATAATAGGATTATAAATTAATCCTAACCCGAATTAACGTCCGCCCGATTATATATTTAAGCTATATACTCTATAGTAGGGAATTATAATACTAGCCTATAGAGCTCGAAGTTACTTACTTAATCTAGGCTACCTAGAAGCTTTATATACTTATTTTCTCGAGTACTATACTAGTTATTATCCTTACTAATTATATAGTAATATATACTATTATAAAATAAACCTTATTATTTATAAAAAGCGGCTAGTCTAATAATAGGCTTATTAATACCTTTTAATACCTTAGTTAATTCCCTTTAACTATATATTATATCCCTAGTATAACGAATATTATACTTAATACCCTATTATAATTATAAGCTATTATACTATTAAATAAGGCGCCTAAACTAGGAGAACTTAATAACGTATAGTAGGCTAACGCCTTAGATAGTATAATATTCTACTTTATAAAGACCTTTATCTAGCCTAATATTAAGAAATAGACTATTAAAGGATATAAGAATAATATATAATAGGGTAAGATTATTTAATAGCTCGGAGATTATACTATATTATTAGGACTCCTATTTATTCGTATTAGGAACCTCCTATATTAATATACTTTAGTATTAGTATTAGGAGATATTTAGGAGACAGTATTAATTATTATTAATACTGTGTATTAGTACTATATATTAGTAATAGTAGGACTAGCCCTTAGGGTAATTCCCCGCGTACTAAAGAGGATAATTATTATTATCTTTATATAAATAGAGTATTATTATTTTCCACACCCTATTTATCTAGTTACTACACCCTAATCCAAATCGGGGGTACCCGCTACCCGACCGGGCAGACGACCCCGCGCTAGCCAACGCTACCTATCCGCGGTACAAAGCCCTAGCAGTATAAGGAGTCACTCGTTCTACCAAGGTACCTTCTTATTCGTGCTTAACTTACGATATATATATATAATCAAATAGCCGGCAGTAAATTTATTCAAAAAATTCAATAGCGACGGTAGTAACGGTAGCGATAGTAGCGACGGCAGCGATAGTAGCGACGGTAGCGACGGTAGCGATGGTAGCGACGGCAGCGATAGTAGCGATAGTAGCGATAGTAGCGACGGTATAGAGAGGGCAGAGAGGGCAGAGAGGGCAGCGAGGCAATTAAAATATTATAAAAAATAGGTACCTCTAGTACTACGGGAGACTTCTAAGGCTACCAGGCCTTTGTACCGTAGATGGGTAGCGCAGACTAGCGCGGGGCCGCCCAACCTAGTAGGGAAGTTAGTATCCTAATTTGGAAGAGGGTGTAGTAACTAGATAAATAGGGTGTGGAAAATAATAATACTCTATAAATATATATAGTTACCCTTACGTATTATATTTAATAGTAATTCTCGTTAAATTACGAAATACTATTATAATCTTTAATTAACTATCGACTATAAACCTATTTATCGTTAATACTATCCTTACTAAGGTATTCTATAGGAAAAAATACTAGGGTCCCCTATATTATACGAGTACCTATATTTCGGAGAATTTTATAATTACCCCTATAAATCCTACGTTCTAACTATAACCTCGTAGAACGAAACTACTAATTAATACTTTCCCTTACTATTCGATAAAGGAGTCTATTCCGAATAAGCTTTTACTAAGATAGCTCGGGATAATACCGAGTTATAGGAGCGATTCGTTCTTTCTAGTATATAGGAGGAAGAATAAGGAGAAGGATCCTAGCGAGGAGGATTACGTTTTAACTCCTATTAGGGATTAAATAAAGAAGAAGAAGAAGGCTTATACTCGCTAAAGGGAAAAGGGCGTTTACCTACTCTACTTTACCTTAAAAGGGCGAGCTATTATTCTATTAGACTAGGATTTTAAATCCTATCTAAGGAATTATACTATTTTCTATTAATTAACGATTAAGTTTATACCGTTTTTAAATAGGCTTTAAGCTTCCGTAAACTTATTACTAAAGGAAAAGCCTTAGAGGAAATCCTTTATTAATTTACTAACTATAACTTTAAGCGAATAACCGAATTTCGGAAATTAATTTAGTAGATTATAGGATAGTATAATAATACTTACGAGGACCTAGTTAAGGTATAAGAAGCTATTAAGGATATAATTTAGTATATTCCTATATATAAATAAAAAATATTAAATATCTCGGTTAATAAGTTCGATAACCTAGAAGTCTACTTAATCGATATACCTAAGTACGCTTATAGTTAATTATAAAAGAGTAGAGTATTTTTTCTTTTTACTAGACCTATTAGTAAGCCGAAGGTATAAGCTAAGGTACCTACTCGTTATTATAACCGAACTCTATTAAATAGGCGATAAATCTAAGTACTTATTTACGAAGGCGCCTAGCCTTCCTAATATTAGGATAATATAGTAGCTAAACCTTCTTATTAGCCTACCGAAGTACTTACCCGACCTCCTATCGAACGCTAATAGAATATACCGCTAATCTAAAATACGGTAGAGTTTATAGGCTCTCGCTATTAGAAAGGCAATTAGGGCTAGTAAAAGTAAAGAATTATCTTAGTATTACTCGATAGCTTAGATTCGGATATAGATATAGACTTTAGAAATCGTTTATATAAGGACTTTACGAAAAAGCCTATATATTAAAGGGAGTCGGAGGAAGTAATAAATAAACGACTAAAGAGGGATAATATAAGGATATTCTACCTAAACCTTTTTAACCCTAATAGGATAAGGATTATTTTCTCTAAGGATAATAAGGTTATATATACTAATATTTACCTTTTTTACGAATAGCTTAGGGTATACGAATTAGGGGACCCTTTTACCCTATACCCGTTTTATCTTTCGTTCCTCTCGGGTAGCGCTCTTACTTAGTATATAGCGGAGCTCGCCCCCGAATATCGCGCTAAGCTATCGACTAGTTCCCTAGATTATTTTATTAAGTACCTTAAAAAGCGCTTTCGTAAACTAAGTATAAAAGTTAATAAGGAGCTTTATAGTACTAAGTATACTATAGATATATAGGTTAACGGTAAGATAACTCTTATATACTAGATTTAGTAAAAGGTTTTTCTTACTCGGTAATTAGAACCCTAGTTAGACTTCGATATCCTTAGTATTATCTACCTATTAATTACTATAGAGATTACTAAGGAGCTTAAGAAGCTAAATAAAAGAACTATCCTCGTATATTAGATTTAGGATATTAAGAGCTATAAAACGTATATCGATAGGTATTTAGAATAGCTTATATAAATTAATCCCTAGTATATAATAAGGGATTTTCGTAAGCCTGATTTCTAGTATAACTAAAGGGCTAGGTATAATAATTAGTAGTATAGTAATCGCTAGTATAATAATTAGTACTATAATTAGTAATACCCGGACTATTAGGATAACTAGCGCCGTAGAAAGTACTATAAGGAGCGTTATAATAAGTATTATAATAAGTACTATAATAAATACTATAATAAGTACTACGACGAGTACTATAATAATTATCGTTAATACGATAATTAGTATCGTTAGGATAACCGTATCGAGAAGGACCGATATTTTTAAAAGCGTAATACCTATACTAAGTAGGACCTATAGAAGAGCGTTTATTTTAATAATTCTAAAAACGCTAGCGATAAATACTCTTCGTTATTATCTAGGTCTACTTATAGTAGTAACGTTAAGGATTAGGAGACCGTAGGTTATATATACCTTACCGCTACTAGGAAAGGGATTCCTAAAGGAAACTTTAAGTATAGTATTTATAATAAAAGGTTCCCTATTATTATAGTACTTAACGAGTACGTCTTTACTAAGGAATATGTTAAGGCTAAGTAGATCTCCTACGAGGCTATTAAGAAGGATAGCTATACCTACCGTTATTATAAGCGTTAATTCGTTTCTAATAATTACCTTTTCTAGTATTTAAGAGAATCTACTATAAAGGGTCGTCTTATCTATAAGCCTAAGTAGGCAATTATTCTATCGGAAGCTATAATAAATTAGGATTAACTATTTATTATTACTACTTAGCCTATTAGCGCTTAAAAGATAAATAAAGGACCCGCTAGGTACTCTTACCTCCGTATTAAGGTTTATCCTAGTAAGACGAGTTAAATATTCTTTAAAGTCTACCCGGATATAGGATATAATAACCCCCTTATAGGCTATAAGTTCCTTTAGTACTTCGAGTATACTATTAAGAAGATTATAAAAACGCTTATTCGAGGAATCTCCGGATAGCCCCTCTAGTATAATAAGTAGGCTATATTCTCGTTTACTATACGAGGATTTAAGCCTAATAGGACGCTAGTAGGATAGGGTTCCTTTTTTATTTCCGGTTAAGTCGTTAAGGAGTTACCTCCTAATACCTTACTAGGGAATACCTTCCTTTACCCGTATAAAGGGAATATTAATTATAGGACTAGTATAATTCGTATAGGGAGCCTTACCGACTTCGAGATTCCCTTCTTAATCCTTTAGCTAGTAGTTAACGTTATTTAGAAAGTATATTTATAGACTAAGGTTATTATTCCGCCTTATACGATTACTAGTATTATTATTAAATAGAAGGAAGTTCTATTAGGTTAAACCTTTACTTTCTAGAGTACTTATTATAAAGTACTTTACGTAGTAGTTAATACTAATACCCCTTAGATTATTATAGTATATAATACGGATAATAAGCCTTTAGTTATTAATCGTAAAAAGTAGTTTAGGTACTTAATTAAATAGTATAATTCGGGATTTCTTACTATTAATAATATCCTAATTACCTTTAACGTTTTAATAAGGCTATTTTAGGACGAGTTAATTATTACCTAGGAAGCCGTTTTAGAGTAGGACTTCTTTTCCTCCGAGTTTATAGCTTTAGGAGTACCTCCGTTTATCGACTCGGCCTCTTCTATTATAGACCTTTTTTCTAATTAGCCTAATAATCCGGATAATACTTTACTAGCTAATAACCCTATTAAGGAAAAGGCTATCGATATTCTTTCGAAGGAGCTTTCCTATACTCTTCCGCTCGTTTAGAAACTAGCGGATTTATTAAAGATCGAGAATCCCCTCGGTAATTATATTTATAATAAGAACCCTATTATCGCGAGTCGATTTCTCGCTATAGTTAATAAGTATTAACGGCTATAAGAAGATACTAGAAATATCGCCTTAGACCTAGGAGAAAAAATAATAGTTAACTTAGTACTTAACTAGTATAAAAAGAAGGTCTTTTAATAACCTTACCTATAAGGACTTAAGGATAAGGCCCTTATCGATAAGATATATAAGAGACTATACTATTAGGGGCGTTTTTAGTAGGTTAAGGGATTAATTACCTTCGCGTTTTCTATCTTCGTAGTATAGAGGATTATTAATAGAGAATCGAAGGGATAAGTTATTATCGATCTCTATAATATTAATAAGATTATAGTCTTTAACTCGTATCCTCTTCCCTTATAAGGCGATATTATCTAGGCGATCCGTAGGAGCTAGTTTATTATAATTATCGATACCTCGTAGTTCTTTTATTAATTCCGTATTTAAGAGGATTATTAGGAGAAATTTATAATTACTAGCTACTAAGGGCTAGAAAAGTTTATAATCGCCCTAATAGGCTTTTATAATAGCTTAGCGTTTACTTAATAGTATATAGATTATAAGTTATATAATTATAGCTCCTTTTACTATACTTTTATAAACGATATAGTAATTTTCTTACGTATTATAGCTAATTATAAGAAGTACCTAGTAACTACCTTCGGGCTTTTTAATAGCCTAAATATTATAATAAATCTAGCGAAGTCTTGGATTAAATACCCCTTTATATAGCTTCTAGGCTACCGTATTAATAGCTTAGGGATAAGCTCTTTAGTAGACCGAATAGCTATATTTATAGCTCTTAAGTTTCCTTCTTCTCTTTAGGACCTAGAAAGTTATATTAGGGCTACTAGATTCCTATACTCTATAATTCCTTACTATAGGTAGTTATTAGCGCCTTTTTAGGCTAGAAAGGTCGCTCTCCTCTACTAGGGTTAAGAGCTCGGTAAGGTTATTAATAAAGAGCTATAATAACGTAAAGCCTACGCCTAATCTACCTCTTTTAAGCTAACCGAGCTAGAGATAATATTATTTAGAGCCTTATAGGCTAAAATCGCTAGTAGACGAATACTCTATTATATAAACCCCGAATATTAACTCTTCTATTAGCTTAATAGCTTTCTTTAGTAGGGCTTTATAACTACCTTCTACTATTTAGATAATAATAAATAATAGCCTAGATAGCTAATACCTATTAAGTCTATAATACTAATCTACTTCCTTTTTCGAGAGTTAACCTCCGCTAAGAAGTCCTATAAACCTAGTAAGCTTAAGGTTAATTACCTAGTCTAGGTAGTTAAGAAAATATGTACTATAGTTTAGTCGAATTCTTTACCTTTTATAATCCTTATAGACTATTTAATAACTAAGTAAATTTATAAAAAGAGGACCTTAAGTACCTTAAGCGCGGATTATACTAATTATTACCTCGTTATTATAAGTATTTATCTCTTATAATTTAACCTCGAAATTTATTATCTACTAAACGCCTAAAATTTTATACCTAATATATTAAGCCGTTTATTTACTATTAAGATTAATACGAATTTATACTAATAAGACCCGGACTTTTAAATACTCGATAATATATTCCTAGTCTCTAAGGCTATTATAGATCCTACTATCTATTAGGCGTTTATTAATAAATACTAATCTAACCTATATTATGTAAAAATCCTATAAATAATCGCGGTCTATAAGGCTATAGGCGAACCTTCTACCTAGGGAGAACCGCCGAACTATAATAGTTAAGCTATAGCGATTAAAAGGAAGGGGATTCCCTTTATTATAAACGATAGCCTCCTTTATTATTAAGTAAATACGGGGTACTTACGTTTTTATATACTATAGTACTAGGTTAAGAGTATTATTATAGTAACTTATAGCGTAAAAAACTACCTAGGAGAAACTTATATATTATAGGATTTAGAGACGTTTACTATTAAAAATATTACTAAGCTTATTAGAGTTTATATTACTAAATATAAAGTATACTATCTTAGGTAAACGGATTAATAAATAATAGTAGGAATTTATATACTTATTAAAGTACTTAGTACTCTAATAAAACGGATTAGGATTAACTTTATTATAGACCTACTAGTTATATTATTAGCTAGGTTTTTATAGGCGATTATAGGGTAGAATACGTATAATTATTTACTTATAGTAACTTATTTCTTAAGTAAGCGTACCCTTTTAATCCCTAGTTATACTACTTATAAAGCTGCCTAATAGGGGTAAGTCTTAGGATACTACCTTTTACTAAGTAATTAGGGACTCCCTAGTATTATTATTAGCGATCGAGATCGAAAGTTTAACTCCGCTATATAATAAGAGCTTTAGAACGCCTTTAGAATAAAGATAATAATAACTATAGTATACTATCCGTAGGCCGATAGATTAGTAGAATAACGTAATTAAATAATAGAAATAGCGCTCTAGCTAGCGTATATCGAAAACCCGACCTTAGATTAGAAGATAATAATTCCGGCTATATAGTAGAATTTAAATTCTATGTATAACGCTAGTATAAAAATAACTACTTATACGTACTTGTTTAAGTACCTACTATACTCCCCGATCGAATCTATGGATATAACTATAGTAGATAATATACTATACCTACGAGAAACTATACGCTAGTAAGTAGAGCTTATAATAAATCTCGTAGTTATAAAGGCTAAAAGGTAATATAATAAGAAGTATCGACTAATCGTCCTCTAGGTAGGCTAGAAGGTTTACCTTTAACTATATAAGGGATATTATACGCCTAGAAGGCTTATAAGGAAATAATTATAGTAGTATAAAGGGCCGTATCGAATTAAGCGAATAGTTAATCCGCTTACTACCGAGTTAAAGCTCCCGGTATAAGCCTATATTTACCCTATCGTCTCTATAGAGTATTTATACCTCGCCTACGAGGGGTACTTTAAGGACGATTAGCCCGGGTTAGTAGAAATAGTATAAGATTTACTAAAGAATACGGGAGATAAAAACGTATACTATAAGATTAATTATATTATTAAAATAAGGGAGTAACGTATTAGGTAGGGTTATATTCGAGAATATCTAGTATAATAGAAGGGATAGGGCGCTAACTACGATTAGTAGGTTACTTAGGAGTATATCTCTTCTACGGTAATTATTACTTTTAAAGCGTAGTAGGCTAGGAACCTATTATAGGGAAGATATTCTTTACGATTAAGGCGGTCCTAAGGATAGGACCCCTTTTAAGCGCGGTATTCTAATATACTTTAGTATTAGTATTAGGAGATATTTAGGAGATAGTATTAATTATTATTAATACTATATATTAGTACTATATATTAGTAATAGCGGGACTAGCCCTTAGGGCAATTCCCTACGTACTAAAGAGGATAATTATTATTATCTTTATATAAATATATATAGTTACCCTTGCGTATTATATATATTATAGACTATAATAGCCAACGTCGACTTTATATCCCTAGTAATTATACTAAAGATATTATCTAAAACGCTTATATTAGAAACTTCTATACCGGATATACCCGCCTTTAGTAGGATATCGCTACTAACTTTACTATCCTATACCTCCGTAAATAGATTAATAAAATAATCGATACTTATAATACCTATTATAGAAATTAAACCGATTAATCCCTAGTAGCCGGGTAACTTATTCTAATTTAATCCTTAGTTATCCTATTCTATATAATTATAATAGACTTTATTATTAGCCTCCTTACTATTAAAGCTAAGGGGATACTATACTTACTATTATTAGGCGAATTCTTTAATATACTCCTTACTATCTCCGATAAATTTTCTAAGGCTTATATCCTTATCCCCGGTAATAATTTTATAATAGCTACCGAATAGGCCTCCTTTCTTTACCGTTATTTATTCTAAGCTAACTAGGGGATACTAGTATATATTATCTTTAATTAGGATCCTAAGTTTACCTTAGAACTCTAGTATATACTATAAAAAGTATTTAGAACTAAACTCCTAATATCTATAGCCTAATACCCCTAAATAGACGGCTTATCCGAAAAATATAATTAAATAGTCGAAATCGTTATAAGATTTTTTATAGCGGATAACCCCGGATAATTATAGCCCCTTATTATCCTCCTAATTTAATTTTCTATAAATAACTCCTTCTTTTCTATTATCGGATACTTATTAAGTAAGCTTATTATAGGATAATATATAAATAATAGGCTATATAGCCTCGGAGACTAATAACTTATACTTAATTAAAATATACTTTATAATAAAGCTATAATCGCTATCTCCTTAGCCTAGGCTATTATAAAGGCCTAATATAATTCTAAGAAGTAATTTATCGAATTTAAGCTAAGCGATTAAGTATAATTACGCCTTAATAAAGGCTATTATATTACGATTAATTCTCCCCCGAAACTCGGTAAATAATAAACTAGACTATTTCGTATTACTAAATACGTTAAGTACCTTATATACTAGCTAAATATCGAAGGCTCCTTTAATATTTATCCTATCGTTTTCGTCTCCTAATTTACCCTTACTAAAGCCCTAGTAGAATAACCTAGGCTAATTAATAATCCTAAAGTAGGAGAAGACGAATAGAAGGTAAAAGTTATTCTAGACTCCTATATATATCGATATAGAAGAGGAAGACTAATTAAAGAATACTTAATAGCCTAAAAAGGATAACCCTTAAACTTTAACTATTAGGAAAAAGCCTTTTCTATATACGTATTATAATTAATCGAATTATTCGAAGCTAATTATACCTAAATCTATAAAAAAGTAAAGGAGACTAAGAAATAATAGGCGGAGGAAATAACCGAGTATAATATACTATAACCTAAGGATCCCGCTCCGCCTATAATATAGTTTACTAATAAATCTCTCCTCCTTTTAAGTTTTTTTTCGTTTAATACTCTATTCTAATATATTTTACCTTCTATTTTCTATATATTACTTTAAAAGTTATTATTTTATTATCTTTTTATATATTAACCCTAATATACTATAATATATCCTATTACCTCCGAAGGTAATAGCCTATTTAAACTATTTTTTTATCTAAAGTCGTTTATTATATTATTAGGTAATTATATAATAGAATTAATACTATTATATTAACTCCTTAGGTATTTAGTAATTATAAAAACTAATACTTAAAGTACCCTCTATTTATATAAATAAATAAACGTATTACCTTAATATTTTCTACCTTCTACCTTAAAATATTTTTTTATACCTATTATTAACTATACTTCTAGATAAAGAAGTTATAATACTATTTTTCGTAATACGTTCTCTAATTGCCTTAATACCCCCTATTTATAAATTCCTTTCGATAATTATAAGTATATACTAGAATTATATAATAATAAGGATAATATAGTATAAGCGTTTTATAAAACCTAGTAAATAGCCTAAAAATACTAGAAGGTAATAAATATAATAACCCTTTATAAATATTACCGCCTTATTAAGCGCGAAGGGTTTAACCTAAATAAAGGTTAAGTAGATAATTAAGGCTCTTATTATTTATTTAGATAACTAATTACCCTAACTCCTATTAAATAACCTTACCCTTTTATAAACGACTCTAACTATAGTCTCCCTATAATCTAGGATTTTATTATAATAACCCCTTATACCTAAGATACGTAAGGATAATTTACTATAGGCGGTAGTTTTATTACCCGAATACCTATACTCTTTTAAGGAATAAATAGCCGTTTTAAGTAGAATAAAAACGATATTATTAGTTTAGCCCTAGGTATAGTCTAAGTACTATTTACCCTAGTACGCTTTATCCGATTAATCGTTAATAACCCCTATAGTACTTTAAATAAGGAATAAGTATAAATTACTAAGCTCTTCGAATTTATACTATAGGGTTATATTAAGGAAATTAATTATAGCCTATTTATAGAACTCTAATAATATTATACGATTAATACTCTATCCCGATTAGGATCCGGTATTCTTAGTTCTATACTATTATATTCTATTATAACTCTAGTATATCCTATTAACCTTATCTAGGAAACGATAACTTAATATCTCCTATTTATACTATACGCTATAGCCCTAACTATCCCTAATAGCTTCTCCGAGGAGTAATATCGCTATACTATATTATTCTTATTCTTTATTATATATAAATAATAGTTATAATAGGAAATAGCTTACTTATTCGATATATAAGGATACTAAGCTATTCTATAGTAATTAATTATTATTAGGGATTATATTAATAATAATAATAGCTAAATTATTATTATAATTATACTATATATCGGTAATAAAGTAATAATATTTAAAAGTATAAAAGTAATTATAACTTTTATAGCTTTTTACGACTAGGCCTAAGGCGTATTAGGCTAAAATATCTCTTTTAGTTATATAATATAAACTATTAGTATTTTACTAGTATTTATTACTTATACTAATTTTATACTTTATATAATTATCCTATATACTTAGTTAACCTTAGACCTATTCTATATAGTATAATAAGTACTTATATTTATTAATACGGATATTATTACTATATTTACTATTAATATAGTTATAAACTTTAATATAGAATAATCCTTTATACGCTTAGTATTAATAATTACTATATACCTAAACCGTATAATATAATTATATATAAATACCGCCCTAGTAATAATACCCCTTATATTCTATAGTAATATATAGGTTATTTAATCCCCTAGCTAGGACCCCTTTAGTATTTTACTCCTAGTATTAACTAGTATTAATAGTCTTTATAATTAGGAGTAGGCTAAGTATAGCGAATTACCTAAATAAGGTTATAATAAGAGTATTATTATTTCTACCTAGGTATTTCTCTATTTCTACCTAGGACTTACTTATAACCCCGCCCCCCCGTATAATCCCCTACCTAATTTAGGTATATAAGTATACGGACCCTAGGAGTAGGTTTATACTTAGGCTATAGTTATACGAAAATATATACCTAGAAATACAGGCTTAAAGGTATAGGATTAGAGGTATTATAATTCGGGCTAATTCGTTTAAATCTATAATAAAAAGCGATTACGAGCGATAAATCGCGAGATTACGTAGTCCGATTATTCTTCTAGCTATATAGCTAGTATAATCTCTTTAATTAAAGAAGATAGTAATAACGCTACTAATAGTACTACCCCCCCTCTTACCCCCCCTTTTAGCCTACCCCTTAGCCTACCTCTTTATCCTCGAAATACTCTTCCTCCTTATATAATTATATAAGATTATAATCTCTTTATAAATAGCTCGCTTAAGGTATTAATATCGATCTCGTTTTATATTTATATACGCTATACGCTCGAATTAAGTCGTTATATACTACTTTAGCTAAACCTCCCGAATAATAAGTATAGTATTAAGCTTTATACTATTATTTATAAGGCTATTATTATTATTACTTATAAGGCTATTATTACTACCTATAAGGCTATTACTTAGAGGGTAGAAGGGATAGATAGTTTTTTATTTTATATACTATAAGGCTAGCTATAAAGGTTCTTAATAATTTAGGGATTTTTAATACGGAGAAAAGGCTTATTAAAATCCTATTTTTAAGTAGATTAAAGACGATTCTTAATACTAAGGGGGGGGGGGGGTATACTAGAGGCTTTTATAGCTATTAGTATAAATAAACGTCTTCCTTAAAAAGGTATTAACTAGCCTAAAGGCGTTAAAGAATCGTATAAGTATAAGGTAAGCCGTATTATTATACGAAGGTATTTAAGTAAGGCTTAAGAGGCTAATACTACTATGTTAATAATAGTAATAGTATTACTACCTTAGTAAGCCTATACTAATACGTAAGAAGGTTAATTATAGGATAGGAGATTTTAAGGCTAATATTACTAAGCTATACCTTACTAATATAGTATTACTATTACTTAAGCTATTATTAGGCGGCTTTTTACTTATATATTCTTTTTTTATTCTCGATTATTTAAATAAGGGCGTTAAAGAAATATAGAAGGTTACTAGTACTAGTAAGAAAATACGACTTTATATCCTTATATACTATTTTAACTAGGCTATTAATTCTTTAGCCGAAGTTATAATACCTTTAGATATAGTAGGCTACCTACTACTTATAGAAAGGTATATATACCTTAAAGATATAGATAATAATATAGTATTAGGTTAAGTAATAGGTATTAATAAAGGCCTTCTACTTAGTAAGGAAGTTTTCTTCTATACGAGTATAGAGGACTGTTTTCTATATAGCGAATATACTCTTACGAGTTATAGCTTTACTTACTAATAATAGTATAATAATAGTATTTTTAGCCTTTTCTTAGGTAATATTATATTAAGTAGGGTTATTAGTAGTATTATTAATAGTATTATTAATAGTATTATTAGTAGTATTATTATTAGCCTAATTAAAAGTACTAGGTACTTTTTAGCGTATTTAAATCCTTATTTAAACGTTAAAGTTAATATAAAAAATATAGAATTATTATTATAATTAAGAAAAGGTATTATTAAGGGTATTCTTAAGTACTTTTTTATTATTTATTATTATAACTTTTAGCTTTAAAGTATAGACTTATTTATAAAGGTTATTAAGTCGGTTATAAAACTAGTTAAATCCTTTTTCTTTTTCTATATTAATAAGGCTAAAAGCGAAATTTATAATACTTTTTTAGTTTATATAGCTAGGGTTAGGGTTAGGGTTAGGGTTAGGGTTAGGGTTAGGGTTAGGGTTAGGGTTAGGGTTAGGGTTAGGGTTAGGGTTAGGGTTAGGGTTAGGGTTAGGGTTAGGGTTAGGGTTAGGGTTAGGGTTAGGGTTAGGGTTAGGGTT
>PDHP01000238.1:0-49893 GCA_003339455.1 Ophiocordyceps camponoti-leonardi (nom. inval.) | reverse complement strand
TTCCCTTCCTCGTATATCCCCCTTTCCTAACTCGATATTGGATCGAGCTAAACTCGGAATCTATCCGGTATTAAGTTAAATTCGACCTAAAGTCGATCGGATATTATTCCGACCTCCTATCGTTATACTATCCCGTTCCTCCCTTTATCTCCTCTATCTTATACTTATACCTACGTCCTACGTAATATATCCCCTATTCCTCCTAGTACTACCCCTAACTAACTCCTACGTTATCCCTATTATAGCTTACGACGAGTATAGCTATAGTCTAGCTATAGCGTAGTCTACGATTACGACGATATTATCTTAATACCGGTAGTTCTTTTTTTTATCGCTATATTATAATCGTTCTTATTAGTCGTTTTTCTAGTAATAAACCCTTAGACCCGGATATCGAGTATATTAGTATCTATTAGTCGTTCTAGCGACCGGTTCGGGGATTCCTTAGTTATTACGTTTATAGGGTTATCGTTTCCGTATATTTATCGTATTTTATTTACTTCCCTATTCTCGTATAATTCTCGTATCGATATTATATCGATTATTAATCGCTTTTCCTTCGTCGTTCCTAATTTTATTAGATATTCGTAGAGCGAAAACGAGTCGGTATATACGATTATTCGAACTAGGCCTAGCCCGAGTTTAGCTCGAAATCGATTAAGTATTAACGCGAGGGAGATCCTAACGTTAAATCCGGCCGATATCCTATATATCTCTAAGGCTAGGATAGAGCGTATTATCCGCTTATATTTAGTCGAGTTCTAGTAGAGGAGGTTCCCTAAAAGTCGGAATATCTCTCCTTCTCCCGTTTCTTCTCTAAGGACGATTATATATCCGATCTAGGATAAAAGATCCGCGTTATTTACGAATAATCCGTCTATAAAAATATATAGGTTTATATCCCGGTACCGGACCGGGATATATTGGAGACTATATTATTAATTATCCTATTACTATTTAAAGCGCTTATTTAACCTCTCGTAGTCTTTCTATACTAGTGCCTAGATTTATACGGTAATAGATAGGTCGTAGGCGGCCTCGGGCTAATAGATAGAGGCGATATATACGCCGTAGGCGCGTTACTCTAGGTATTATTAACGGAAGTCCGGCTATCCGTAGTTAATAGGCGTAATTCGCGTAGCTTATCCTTTTTATCGAAATCGTACTAAAGTTGGCTTAATATCGAGTCGAGAGCTATTAAAATCCGCTATACTACCCGGTCGAAGGATTATCTTAGGCTTTATTCGAAATCTAGCGGAAACTATCTCCCTTTCCTCTAAATCGCCGAAGGCCTTAGTACCGAGGATAAGGGTATTGTCGGTCTATAGGCTAATAAGACCGAATATCTAAGGCCCGGAGGTCGAAAGGAGGAGGTATATATCGAACGTAGATATACGTATTCGGAGACGGTTAAGGTAGTATACCTAGTACGTTCTAAACTAATAGACTCTTACTTCCGTAATCCTATATAGGGGCTTAATAACCCGAATAATCGTATCCGGGGGGTATTAGGATCTTATCTCGGTCGGAAGGGAGGCGATAATAGTATATTCGAGAGCCGTTTAAGCCTAGGGATAAGCCTAGGTAATATCCCTTAGAGTAAGCTCGGAATTCGACTCGAGTTCAGCTAGTACTAGCGCTAGAATTAAATATTAACTAATATATTAAATCGTAGAGGACTATATTAGAATCGTATCCTTACCGGTATTACTATAGCCGGCGATAATTAATCGAGACTTTTTATACGGGGCGTTTATCGTCTTCCTTTTAACC
This sequence comes from Ophiocordyceps camponoti-leonardi (nom. inval.), assembly GCA_003339455.1. Lineage (NCBI taxonomy): Eukaryota > Fungi > Ascomycota > Sordariomycetes > Hypocreales > Ophiocordycipitaceae > Ophiocordyceps > Ophiocordyceps camponoti-leonardi. Next base: position 48,120 of record PDHP01000238.1, on the reverse strand, counting down.
TCCTGGATTATACGTACCCGGAAAATCCGTACGCTAGCGTACTTCGCGGGGTCGAATCGTTTAAAAAAGAAGACTCCCCTACCGACGAGGTTAATAATCTCCTAGTTATTAAACGCCTCGAATAAACGTCCTAGTATAGTAATTTTGCCTTCGTTCCGGAGCCTAATCGAAAGCGCTATATCGTCTTCCTCTTTCTAGGATATAAAGGCAGTAGTTTCCTACCGTTTTTAAGGGACTCGGACCTTAAATCTAACTCGAGGTCGTATCGAAGTCGGCTTAGAGTAGATAGGGGATTAGTCCGAAATTAACGGGGTATTTTCGATATCCGTAAGGAATAGGCGAACGTAGGTTAATCGAAATCGGTAAAGCCTATTAGGGAGTTCGACTATAATATTATAGCTATTAACGCGGAGTAGGGTAAAGGGGCCTTACTAACCTAGCTTCTCGCGCTATACCTATACTTTACTTTATAGGGGTAAACGGAGATAATCGGTCGTATTTAGTCCGTTTCGGGCTACTAGAGCCTTATAAACCTAGCGGGAAGTAGTATACTAGCGGAGGGCTATTATAGCTCTTTGAATAGCTTACGCGCGTTTTATCGTCGATAGCGTAGGAGGCGACTTAGGGGTAATCCTAGGGTATACTCTAAATATAAGTAGGGTTAGTACGAGTCCGTCTAGTCTAGCCGTATCGTTTACTACTTTAATGGCTATTTATAGGATCGATATCCGATCGAAGTCGCCTCGGAGGTCCTCCGAAATTACGTCGAATACCCGTTAAAGTAGTACGTAGTAGCGCTCGACTTTACTAATAGACTAATAGGCTTCTACTAGGACCTAGGTATATAAGATCCTAAGAGAGCCGGCTACCGTTCGAAATTTAACTAAGTCGAAATTAATTCCTACGTTATAGCGGATAAAATCTAGAGGCCCGAGATAATAGTTAATCCAAATAAGCTATAGAGTAGCCTAGGTATTTTTCGCCGAAAGAGAAGGTAGGAATCTTACGGCTTAGAACGCTATTACCGCGTTAACGGTATAGAGAACGGGCTTACTATCGAGCTAGAGTATATCGACTATAACTTTATAATTAAAGTCCTTATCGTCTTCGATCCTAAATTTAAAGTATTATAGTACTAAGCCGTAGAGTTAGTAATACTTATATACTTTCGATACCGCCTCTAGGGCCTATATCGAGGCGTTATATCCGGCTTAAGTTAGGAGTTAATATAGTCTTACTATAGTAGGATATCTAAATCGCCGATAGATTTAATAGAGTTCGCCCTCCGTTAAATTCGAAGTCGAGGCGAAGTCCGGTCGAGATCTAAGAAAGAACTATAGGTATCCTTATTTTCGAATAACGGGGATCCGTCGGGAGCTACGAATAAGCTCGTTAGAGGTATTATTAAAAAATACGCCTAGTCGATCTATATCGGCTAGGTATAGGAAGAAGGGAGTTTATATAGAGAGGATATAAAATATAATTCTCCCGATAGGGGTTATAACCGCTACTAAGCTAAAAGACGAAATTACTTATATTCCCTCGCCGAACTTAATAAAGGCTTAGCTTACTATTAAGGTATTAAGGAAAAGAGTTAAGGTAGTAAGTTAAAGAGCTATAAACTAATCGAGCCTAGCGGTAGAGACCGCTATAGCGCCGGTATCGATTAAAATACCTTAGAAAGTTAACTTAGAATATCTATTAGAAAGTATAAATTACGATACTAGGATAGGTCGAGTATCGATTTAAGAATCCGGGTTTTTATAGGAAGTTAGGGTAATAAGAGACTACGTATCGGAAGAGGGTTATAGTAAGGCGTTATCTATATCCTATCGATCTCGGGTTAAAGTCGAATCGATATCTATAAGAAAAAGCGTTAAGGTCGTATTAGTATCTACCGGGAGTTCTATCGTAGTCGGGTTAACGCGTATAAGATAATATATATACGCTACGTTATATAAATCATCTATCGTTTACTATCTATTAGACGGGTCCGGCTACGCCTTATCGTAATAGGAAAGGTCCTTAAGGCCCTCGAAATCTATAATATAGGAATCGAAGTCCGGGGTTAATCCTATGAATTCGTAGTACGTAATAAACGATCTTTTCGCCTATCTACGTTCTTTATCTATATATCGGGTCGACTAGTAACCCGGTTTTCTATAAATAAAGTACTTCTTATCCTAGGATAATAATAACTTAGGATATAGACGGGGTCGTATCGAATTTAGGTCGAACTTAGGTCGAAATCGGTTAGGTTTCCGGTCGAAGTTTCGTTAATATTTTCTATCGAGATAGAAGGCTTTATACTAATTATCCTAGAGGTATTAGGGGTAAGTCGTTTTACGAGCTATTACGGTATCGAGTAAGGAATAGAAATCCGCTATTAAGGATTTAATATCGGTAGCCGGTCGAAATAGGGCGAATTCTAGTTCTAGGATCCTATAATAGGCGTTAATAAGAGTCGTCCTAAGAAAAGGGGTTCTACTATATTCCTTACCGAGGGCTCGTTAATAGAGATTAAGTTTATTAAATAACTTCTAAAGGATCTCGTATAGTTTACTATCCGGATTCGTATTACGGACGGTTCGATACGTAGTTAAAGTCTAATCTATATAGTAATAGGAATAATTTATATTAGTATTAAAATATCGTTTAATCTAAAGGTAGACGTTTATAAAAGTATAGTTCTAAGGGATATAGCTAATATAGTATCGCTATACCCGTCCCGAGAGAATCCGGGAAAATAATATATAGAAATTCGATAGGTGGATTTTAAGTAAATAATAAATATTTATTATAACCCTTACTTTATTATCGAGTAGATTATAGGGTTCTCCCGAGTATATCTTCGACTTATCCTAAACCTTCGTGAATTTCGTAATTATATTAGCGTTTACTAGGGTATTATCGAAGTATATCGGTGGAAGCTAATAGTATACGTCTACTAGTGCCTCGGGTTTCCTACTAAATCGAGATCGGCTTCTATATAAAATTAGATCGATATCGGTTCGAATTTAGTCTAGAATCCTATCGTCTTCGTCTTAGGTTTTATTTTATATTACTCGGAGAACTATATTATAGTACTAGTAGGTGTATAATATTAGTCTCCTTAGTACCTAAACGGTAGTTAATTATACTTATTATCGGGGTAGGAGCTCTAGGGTATTTTCTTCCTATTCGTTATTCGGGGTAGGATCGATTTCCGGTTAACTTTGGTTCGAAGTCGTACCGACGTTAGATTTAGTTCTAGAGAGCTTAGGGGGGAGAATAGAGGGAGGTATATAAATCTCCGGTTCGAAGTACGTAATCCGATATACCCGAATAGGCTATACCGGTAGTTCCTCGAGCTATAGAACCGCTTTAAAGAGTAGGTCGGGTTTTTCTATTATCGGTCCTATATAGATTCCTCTTCTACTTAGAAGGTTTCGGAGGGGTCTTTTAAGGGCGATTCGCGAAAATTCCTACGTAAGGGCTATCTATCCTTTAAAATACTCCTAGAACGTAATTAGTAGTTCGTATCCGGTATTATACTTACTATTTTCTATCTCTATTATAAACTTCGCGATATAGAGTTTAATTAGAGCTTTATCTTAGATTATTCCGGGAACCTCCTTATCCTATTTTAAGATATCGAGGCCGTACTATATTGCCTTTAGGATGGTTATATCCTTAAAGAGGGCTTAGGCCTAGTCGTTTCCTAGTTAAGCTATTATCCTTATTCGTTCTTAAAGGAAGGCTACTTCTTACTAAATTCGAACTATCTCCTAATCGAGATCGAAAAGATATTGAGTCTTATTCTTTTTGAAAAACCTAGAAGTAGTTACCTATATAGAACCTAGGTTTTTACTTACTAATTATAACTTCCTTCTTTATACCGAGTAAGAGAATCCGTTATCCGAATCGATCTTCCTTCCTTACTAATCTATAGTTGCCTGAATTAACTACTAATTAGTATTAGTTAGGCTTCGTAAATATACGTACGGAAGTAATAAATAATTACTAAGAAAGGGTCCTTTACTACTAGTTCTAATATTTATCTATAATAATCTATAAAAGGATTCTTCGTAGTCTAAATATAAGAACGCCCCCTTTTCCCTTCCTCGTATATCCCCCTTTCTTAACTCGATATTGGATCGAGCTAAACTCGGAATCTATCCGGTATTAAGTTAAATTCGACCTAAAGTCGATCGGATATTATTCCGACCTCCTATCGTTATACTATCCCGTTCCTCCCTTTATCTCCTCTATCTTATGCTTATACCTACGTCCTGCGTAATATATCCCCTATTCCTCCTAGTACTGCCCCTGACTAACTCCTACGTTATCCCTATTATGGCTTGCGACGAGTGTGGCTGTGGTCTGGCTGTAGCGTAGTCTGCGATTACGACGACATTGTCTTAATACTTTAATTACCTATAAATATAATACTTATATAACCTTTTTTAAAGGGTAAGTCCCTTTAATATTACCCTTATAGTACTTAACTTAATTAAAAAGTTATACTATTAATATTAATTATATAATACTAAGTTATATCGGTTTAAGTTCTTTATTAAGGATAATTATAAGTTTAATTATTTACTTATTATTAATATTTTTTATATAAGCGGTAAGCCGGTCTTATACGCGATTAATAAGGTAATTTCTTTCTAAGCGGCTATATTCGTATAAAGTATATTTATAGTAAATACGTAGAATATACTCTATAAGTACTAGATTTATATATACTAGGGTTTACTAGATATTATCTTATATAATATAGGAATAAACTTCTTTTCTATAGAGTTTTATACGAATACGAAGATTATTAGTATAATATATAGAGAAGTTCCTATTAAAGCCTATTAGGCTATTAGTAAGGTTGAACGTATATATACCCTCTTTTAATGGGCGTATAATATTCTATAATAGGAAATTAACTCTAAGATAAATAATATAATAATCCTCTAAATAACTATTAAGGCCGTAAATAATACTATAGGACCTAATAGTCTTATCCCTATACTCCTCGTTTTTAAAGCTTACCCTAGAGTATTATACGACTTCTTACTAGTACTAAATATTACTACTAGGGCTATAGTAATTTAATAGGCTATACGGGAAGTATATAAGCCTAAGGTATAGTCTAATATCTTACGAGTATTTTAAACGAGAAACGGATTAGTATTATACGATATTCTCTCCTTCCTATTATAGAACGAGGTCCTAGTTTAGTATAAGAAAAATAAATAATAGGGATTATTTAGGATTTTAAGTTTTAATAATTATAATATAATCCTTAATCTCCCGGCTAGTCCGACTCGTTTTCGTATAATATACGTTAAGCTATATATCCGACTAGTATAATCGGATAATACTTTACCTAAACCCCGTTTTTAAATTCCCCTTCTAGGCCCTAAGGATAAGGACTTATACGAAGTATTCCTAATAGTAAAAGAGAAGAATAACTAGGCCTTAGCTATATAACTTAGGGAATAAGGTATTATTATTATACTTAGCGAACCCTTCGAAGTATTAAATAAGGATAAAATTAACGCCTTACTTATATAGGGAGTATTTTCCTTCGTATAATACGATTATACCTAGGACCCTTTATAATATATTTTTAAAACGTATTTTATATAAGAGATTAAAAGCTAGAATAACTCCCCTTATAAGAAATCCCGCCTTATTATATAAGGCTATAATAATAATAAAAAAGAAGAAATTCTTACCTAATTATTAATAATTATAAGGATATCCTAATACTTATTTTTAGCCCTTAGGCTTATATTTATAAAATCGTATAATATATAGGGCGAGTTATAAGATATTATATAAGCGTATACTTAATCCTACGATTTACTAATTCGTATAATATACGCCTACTTACTAAAGGAACTTTAGCTAAAGTACCCTTCGGATATACTCTTTTATATTTATAAACTATTATAAAGCCTAGCTAAATCTAGCCTATACTAGTTTAAAATATATTATACTTATTATTATACGAAGCTTTAAATATAGTACTTATTATACGACCCTTACCTTTTTTATATACTTACTAGACCTAATATATTCGGTATTATAGGTTTATAAATAGATAATATATTCTCCTTCGCCTTTTCTTTTTTCTCCGCCCTTAAGGAATCTAAGCTATAAAAGGCTAGCCTTTATATAAAACTAAAAACTTTCCTTATAAATAGGACTACCCTCGACTTTAATAGTAGACGTATTTCCTATTCTTTGTATAATATCTATTTTTCTTAAAAAGGGTAAGTTAATAGTCTATAACTTATTAACCCTATAAACGACTTTTTAAAGTAGGACTTTATTAGCTAATACGTATAAAAAGTATATATCGCCTTAATTTACTAACCTAAGGCTTTATATAACCTCGTTATCGCCGCTTAAGCTATAAACCTAACTCTAGAGGATATTATTACCCTTAATAAACGGCTATAGTAGTAGATTAATAATACTAACTATGGATTATACTTTATCCCCCTTAATCTAAATTATATAAAGTTATTTATTTTTATTAATAATTCCTTTACTAATAATTATAACCTAATTTTATAACTTAGTTTCCTTATTATCCTAGGAGAAGAGAAACGATTATCTAACTCCTTTACTATTTATAATAATATCCTCTACTAAACCTCTTCGAAATATAAACGTATTATTCGAAGTATTCTTATTAATAAACTCTATAGTATAATAGGTAGTATTAATATTAATATCGCCCTATATAGTATAATCTAGGAGATCGTATAATACCTTAGGCTAGCCCCTATTCCCTTAGTCCTATATACCGATTCGTAATTACTTTACGATTACTTAGTAAAACTCGGCTTTATAACCGAAAAGCGTTTTATAATTAATATTATAATACTTTACGAATCGTATAAACGTAAAGAAATTTTAGAAATCCGCTAGATTAATAATAAAAATAACCTAGTAAATACTTATACGAGAGCTAGTCTTAACCTTATACTTATAATACTTATTTTTACTAATACCTTAGTATACTTAGGGCTGGATTAATAGAATATAAGAGTAATAATTCTCCTCCGTACTCTATATACGGAGAGCGTGCCCTAATAGGCGGCTATAAGCCCTATAACTAAGGGCGATTATATTATATAATCCTTCCCTTCCTAATACCTTTATACGCCGATACGTATATTCTCCTATAGCCTTTATATATTCTAATAAATATATATTATAGTACTATACCTCGAAGATTATTATCTATAGTAATCCTACTTAGTTTATTAATTTATCCCTAATATATAAGGAAAACAAATAAGAAGAAAAAATAAAGGGAAGGAAAGAGTATATAGGAAGGAGATTATCCCGATTACCTTACTCGCTAATTATAGAAAGATTATCGTATAATAGGAGCCTCTTATACTTTAAAGGCGTTAATCGCCCCTTATAAAATAGCGGTAGTATTAACCTATTAATCGTTATCGGCTTCCTAATCTTTTTATTAGACTAAATACTACCGGCGAGGCTCTCCCCTTTCGACTCGTTAATCCCTAATATGTATAATATAATTAATCTCGTAGTATACGTCTTTTTTGCCTATAGCTTCCGGTAGATCTTATATAGCCTTTATAGCCCTAGGCTCCTTGTTTTCGAAGTACCCTTTATAAGCGAGTCGAAGGTATTCGATAAATATTACCGGGTAAATACGGGCGTATATAGGTAAATCGAGCTTTATAGCTAAGGGGTTAATTATCCGTTTAATAATATATAAACCCTCTTACTATTACGATTATTTTTTAGAGGGTTATTTAAGTATATAATATCCCTTATAAAGCCTAAGGTAGACTTTTTACCTAGGCTTTAGAAGAATTAGCTAGTATTTTATATTATACTACTATTTAGCCTTTATTATAGTTAGGTTTATTATAAAGTCCGCTTAGCGGCGAATAGCCTCCTATAGGTATAGGATATCGTTTATTAACGCGTTATCGGCGGACTCCGTAGGCGTATATAGCGGATACTCGAATAAATAAGCGTAAGCCGTTATTTTAGTCCCTAAATTATATACGGAATTTAGATTCTATTATAAGGCAGGTACTAGTAATTTCTAGTCGATTATCGGTTCTTTAATATATAATAAGCGGAGAGTAGCCTTAATAGTCTAATTATAGTATTTAGATAAGCTTAAGGATAATACGCTATAATTATAGTAATTTTAATCCTAAAAGCCTCCTAGAGCTTACGTTATACGTTTAAATTAAACTTATAGTTATAGTCGTTAATAATAACTAATAGTATACCCTAATCGTAAAAAAGAAGTTATTTACCTAGTATTTACCCCTAATTTATAGTACTATACGTCGAATAGCCGGGAATTAGTAATATTCTCTTACTAAAGAGGTATATAATTATTAAAAGGAAGTTAAACGTATTAAAGCCTTTAATAGCCTAGGGAGAATCTATAGAGTCTATTAGAGGAAGGTTAATAATAAAATCTATTATAATACTTTTTATAAGAACTCTAGGGGCTTTAATCGGTATATAAATCCCGGTAGTAGGCTATTAGTCCGTTTATCTAAGGTAGTAGGCTTTATAGGCGGTAATATATTTTTTACCCGTTTTATAATATCCTAGATCGTATATACCTTAAGGTCCTTAAGCGTATAGACTTCTTTAAAATAATTCCGTTAATTATACGCTACTATAATAATATTATTAGCCTTATAGTATAGGATATATAAATACTTATACCCTATTAAGGTCCGATAATATAAAAGATTATCCTTTAGAAAAAAGGGAATTCCTTACCTTTTAGCTTTCGTAATTTAGGGGGTATAAAAGAAAGCTATTATATCCTTATAATTCTATAGTATTTCGATAATCTTAAAAAAGTAGGTATCCGATCGGTAGCCTATAGTAAACGCCTTCTTAACGGCGGGGTTTATAATAGCCTTAGAAACGATAAAGGTATAATTAAGTATTTAGTATTCGGAGTCCTAACGTTTAAGAAGAGTATTAGTCTTAGGCGTAGTTAGTCGACTTAAGGTATTAGGGATAAAATTCTTTTCCCCGGGTAGGTAGTAGATTTATAAATTATACTACGAGAGATAAATACTAGTAATAACTAGACGGTAGTTAGTATAGTTAGTACTAGTAGTACTAAGGGTACGCTTCTTATAGATTTACTTTATTATAGAATAATCTATTAGGATAACTAAAGGGAGCGTATTCGATTATACTATAACCCGTATTTTTTTAACTACCTAGACGAGATAATTAACTTCGAGCTCGGAGGGTCTATAGGATTATTCGGTAGAGGTTAATTTATAGGAAAGAAAGTAAATAGGCTTTATAGATTTAACCGGAATAGGATTACCTAGTTATTATTTATTATTACGAAGATAGTAGAACGTAACTATAAAGCCTTTTTATAAAGAGCTATCGAGTTAATAGAATAAATAATACTTTAGGTTTATATACCGAAGTATACTATAACGCGCTATATATCTAATTACGGCGTATATCTAGTTATACTATATATCTTATTACGGTAGCGTATATTTAATTATAGCTTACCCCGTTTTACCCCTCTTCCTATATTACGTACCTACTACTATATAAAAGGGCTACGATTAATCTATAGCTTTTTCCTCTTTTCTTCTCTTTTCTCTTTAGCTTTAAGTCTTCGTTTATAGTACTAAATATATTAAGTTACTAGCCGTATTACTACTTAAAGCTTAAATAATACTAATAAGCGTCTTAAAATATATATTTATACTTCTTATATCCTCGTAGGGATAGAAAACCTTATAACCCAAACTCGACTACGACCCTTAACTACCTAAATATCGAAAGCCGAAGGATTAGTACCCTAATATTTAGTACGATTAGCTTCGAAGGAACTAGAAGCTAATAAAATAACTAGTATAACTTCCTCCTTAAAGTCCCTTAAGATAATAATACCTACGCTAGAGGACTTTTAGTTATTTATATATATAATAGCTTAGTAGACTTAGGCTATAAAAACCTAGACTAAAAAGATATTTCGGATATAAACCGAAATATAAAACCTTTAGAAAAACTAACTACGTACTCCCGAAACGTAAATCCCTAATACCGACTCGACTAACGATAGCTATTTATATTATATTACCTTAACCGCTTTTACTAATCCTAATACCCTAGTAGTTACTACCTTTACCCCGATAGGTAAGGCGGCCTAGCTAGAGTTCGCCCCTATTATTCCCCTAGGGTAGGTTAGCTTATACTATAATAAGTAAGAAAGGACTAAGATTAAGACTATTAGCCTATTTAGGGGAAAGAAGACTAAGTTTAGTAGCTTTCTTAATAACCTTCGATCGAAGATAAGGATTAATTAACCTTCCTTCCGGATAAAGGATAATTAGATAGATTTTCTCTTTTACTCTCTTAAAGGTAAAGCTAAGTAGGCCCTTAAGATAAGGTATAACTCTAATACCTAGCCTTTCTTTAGGCTAGCTAAAATAGTTTAGTATTTCGAATTAGCCTTTAGTAATCTAAACGAGTTTTCGGAAGCTAAGGAACGACTAAGTAAGCTTAAGTTCTTAGTCTATAGAAAATAGGATATATAGCTCTTTATTATAGAGTTTAATTTTTTAATAGTATAAACCTAGATTCCTAGTAAGATAATAAAGTAGGAGTTATAGGAATACCTACCTACTAGACTCGACCTAAGCCTTTTTAAAAAAGCTAGGAACCCCTAGATTAATTACGAAGCTTTTTATATTAGCGTTAAAGGTACCGTTTATTATAGGAAGAGGGAAATAATAGAAATAACCTAGACTCCCCGCCTATATTATAATAATAAGCTAGTAGATAACCTAAAGAAGCCGGCTACCGCTAAGGGTAAAGGCTAAGCCTTAATACCTAATAAGAAGAAAGTTTATTAGGAAAACGGGACTTATTTTATTTATAAGAAAAAGGAGTATTAAGCTAAAGATTATCCTAATAAATAACGTATAACTTAGGTCCCTTAACCCCTAACCCCTAGTATAGCTATTATTAACTCTAATAACTTATCGGATTCGGGAAAAGCCTAGGACTATTAGAAGTCTTTATAATAATCCCTAAGGTATTATAAATAGGGAAAGTAATAAAAGGTTCGTTTATTATTAATAGCTAAATATAAGTTAATAGTATTACCCTTTATACTTTTATACTATATAATACTAGAGTAGATTCCCGTCTCCTTATTAGCCGCTACTTTACCTAATAGGTAGTTAAACGCCTAGGTATTAAGCTAGTTTTAGTAAAACTAGTACCTTTCGTCGACTTTTAAGGATACGAGGCTAACTATATTTATAAATATTTAATCGCTACCCTTATTATTAATAGCTAGTTATTTCCCTAAAAAACCTTCTAAGTTACTAATTATACGTAAGATATTTTCGTTAGCTTATTCTAAATAGTAAAGAAAAACCTATTACTTAATTATACTACCTATTAACTTATTTAGCCTAATAACCTACTAGCCTTTACTAAATATTTACCCTTAATACTTCTCTTTTAATAGGCTTCTAATTAATTAGTCGACCCTAAGATCTAAGCTAATACTAAATATTAGAACCGATTAATTAATAAGGATAAGAAATAGTATTAAATACTCTAACGTTCTAAGGGGAATAGTAAAATTATTTAGCTAATAGGACCTAAGAAGCCTAAGCTATTACCTAATACTATCGTAGTTAATACTAAAGACTAAGCTATTCGAGAGTAGCTTATTTAATAGGTCTAGGAAAATCCTCGCCGTCGGTAGTAGGAGGAACTTACCCCTTTAATACCTACTAGACTTATCCCTCTTAAAGACGATAATAATAACGTAGGTATACCTATAGTAAAGCTAAGCTTAGCTAGCCGTATATACTAAGGATAAAAGATTCCCTTCCTAAAAGGAGAAAACCCCGAGTATATTACTTTTATCCGAAGTATAATCCTATTACTAATCGCCTACTTCGAGGGTTTCTTTAGTAAGAAGGAAGTATATATATTAGCTAGTCCTTATCCTAGTTATAATATTACCCTCGAGCTAGAAAAGCCTCTAAACCCGGCTAATCCCTTATCCTACTATATATCTATTAAATACTTACCTTTAGAAAAAAAAATAATAGATTACCTTTTAAAGATCGGATTTATTATTATTAACGCTAGTCTTTATACCGTTTTAATACTCTTCGTACTAAAACTATACTCGATAACTAGGCGTTTTTATATCGACTATAGGTAGATAAATAATTATCTTAAGAGCTATATCTCCCCTACCCCTTCTCTAGAGGGTACTACTTTTAACTATTACTCTATTAGATAATTCTCTAAGATCGATATTATTTAGGCCTTTTACCGACTCTATCTAAACCTAGATTCTAAGTACTTAACTACTTTCTATACCCGTTTTAGTATCTACTATTAGAAGGTCCTATTATTTAGACTTAAGGTTAGGCTAGCCTAGTTTTAGAACTTTATTAACGTATAATTATATGACCTCCTTAATTAGTATACTAGCGTATACGTAAATAATATTTTAATCTACTTAGATAATAATAAAAAGGAGAAATACTAGGTAGAGTATTAGGAAGTTATTTAGCGTTTTTATTAAGCTAACCTTTAAGGAAATATAAAGAAATTACGGTTTAATATTATAAAGGTCGATTATTTAGGAGTTATACTCTATACTAAAGAAGGACTAAGTATTAACCCTTATAAGGTATAAGCTATCTAAGACTAGAAGTTTAAAGACTTATACGATTATAAGGCTATTCGTTCTTTCGTCGGCCTATATAACTTTATCCGAATCTTCTACTACTATATAAGCTAAATAGCGGAGCCTTTAAATAGACTCTTAAAAAAGGATATCGACTTTATTTTAGGACCCGAATAGTATTAGGCGTTTAAATAAATAAAGAAACTAGCGATAGAAGTACTTATACTCGCCTTTTTCCGCCCTAAGTTACCTACTAGATTAAAAACTAACGCTTCTTATAATACTACCGCTAGTATCCTTTAATAATAGTAGACTAATTTAACCTAGAAACTAATAGGATTCTTCTCGAAAACTATAGTCCTAGTTAAATACGTATACCTGATTTAGGACTAAGAGCTCCTCGTTATCGTATAGAGTCTTAAGTATTTCTATTTAGAGTTCCTTAGATAAAAGCTTAATATTATAATAGATTATAAGGCGCTAATATACTTCGCGACTAAGAGAATACTCTTTACCTAATAGGTTTATTAGTCCGATTTCCTTACTTAATTCGATATTTATTTCCTTTATCGCCTAGGATAACTTAATATAGCCGTAAATACCCTATTTCGAAAAACGGCTAAGCTACCTACTATTAAGGCTAGGGAAAAGGAAGAACGTATACTCGTTATAATCCTACGAGAGAAGCTTAGTTTTAATCTACCTAAAACCCCCGTTATTATCGCGCTAGTTTATACCGCCGAGATATAAGCCCCTATAGGATTAGACTTAATCTCCTTTATTTAGGAGGAGAACGTCGTATAAGGTTTTAGCTATTATAGGTCCTAGTTAATCGTACTAGAATAAACGACCGATAAAAAATAATTCCTTCGTACCGCCTTAATCTATAAAGCTTATAAACCCGCTATTTTCGCCTATAGTAGGTAGAATAAGACGATTAAAGTACTCTAGCGAAACTATTATTAGCCTAGAATAAAGTAGGATATCCGCTATTATATTTATAATTATTATAAATATTAAAGGAATAAAATCCCCTATAATAAAATGCCTAGTTTAATATACCCCTTATTAGTACTAACCGCCGTTTAGGAGTATATTATCTACGATAGAAAAATAATACTAAAGGACTACCTAGGTTATAATTACGTATAGACCTTTATTTATAAACTTAATTATTTAATCGTTATATTACCCGGAAAGAAGATAAATATAGTAAAAATCCTCGCTAGCCGTTATTTTCGATAACTCTACCGCTTCTTCGGGTTATTAATAGTCTAGATTACTAATAATATAGGCCTATTCGTCTTAGGTTTCTTAGAGGAGATTAATCGATTAATAGGTACTAAGTACTAATACGGTAATACGCTATATTTATAAATATAGGGTAATATAAAGGTTATTAATTAGTATTTAGATTAAAGGTTATACTTCTACGTTAATAAGTACTAAAACGACTAGAGTAATTTCTTATTAGCGCTCGACTTTATATATAATTCGTTATAGTACTCCTCTATTAATATAGTACCCCTAATAATAGCCCTTAGTAAAAATATATATAACCCCTTAATACTATTATAAGAACCTACGTAGGCTATAACGACTGCTATAATATAAGTATAAGAGCTAGTAGCTAAAGTAAAAGAAGTATAATAGTAGGCTTAATAAGTAGTAACTATAACGTAGACTTAGTAAAAGAAATAGGCAGATAAGAAGCGCCGGCTAATAGACTTTATAGTCGGCGATAGCGTCTTCCTATAGCGAAAGGGATTTAGTATAGTAGCGCCTATAACTCAGCTCGCTATATATCTAATTATAGCGTACATCTGGTTATACTATACATCTTATTACGGTAGCGTATATTTAATTATAGCTTACCCCGCTTTACCCCTCTTCCTATATTACGTGCCTACTATTATATAAAAGGGCTACGATTAATCTATAGCTTTTTCCTCTTTTCTTCTTTTTTCTCTTTAGCTTTGAGTCTTCGTTTATAGTACTAAATATATTAAGTTTCTGGCCGTATTATATACGGTAGGAGGCGATATTCGCTTAAATAGCGTAGAAGGTATTAAGTTCCTATAGAGTCGGCTTAAAGGAGGCAGAATACGCGAAGGCTTTTTATTTCTATAGCTCTCTTATAACTACCTTATCGATATTACGTTTATAGTATAGAAGAGTAATCTTCTAGGCTTATAGGGGTATAGTAACCTAATTATAGTATAGAATTATAGATTTTAAAAAGCTAGTCGCGCTAATATAATTCTTAAGATTTTATAAAGTCGTAGGAAATTAGAGTATAGCGAATACTATAATCCTATTAGCTAAAGAGCTTATACTAAGTCTATCGACGCGATAACCGAGTAATTATACGGAAGGGTACTTAATCTATAATTTCTTTAGATTTATCGTAATATTAAGACTATCGAAAAAGCTAAAGGCGGTAGTTAAGTACTTCTAATAGTCCTTTATAGTCCGCGAGAATATTACGATATTATTAATAAAGGTACGATAAAATAAGTAGTAATAATATAACTTATAATCTATATATCTTTAAGCGAACGCTAGGCTATTATAGAAGCCTATAAGCGCTATAGTAAATTTCTTAAGGCTATAATAACTCGTAATTATAAAGCGTTCTTAATATTCCTTATAGACCCTAAACTAATAAAAGAATTATAAGGTATTAATAATAGTAATAAAACGGCTATTTTAAATAGCGTATATAATATCCTTTTATAATAATAGAGGATAAGAGTTAGGAATTATAACCTTATTAATATTATATAGGTTTATAATAATATAGCCTTTTAACTACCTATCGATTATTCTCTAAACGATAAAGACTAGGGAAATAAAGGGGGTTAGCCCTTTAACCTACTCTAGTTAGCCCTAATAATATAAATAATTATATATTTTATCGATTAGATTATAATTTTTAATACTCTATAAGTAGGGCTATTATATAACCTTTTACTTATACTAATCCGGAGCGAGTAATACTAAGAGTTCCTCTCCGGGTTTAAGGTAAGTATTACTAGTATCCTCCTAAAGACGGTAATAACGCTTAATATTATATAGAAAACCCTATATAATTAAGGGGTTTTTATTATATATATAGCTCCTAAGACTATTAAGGACCTCTAGTAGGTCTATAGGCTTCTATATAAATAGGAGGCTATATACGAGTTCTTTAGTCGGGACTTCCTCGATTAGCGCGAATTCTATAAGGGCGATTATAGGCTCCTAACCTTATATATAGGCGAAGATAACGTTAAAGAGTAGTATTAATAAAGGGTTAGAGTATAGTATTAAAGGAGTCTTAGTAATAAAGGATTCGGTAAGCCTACTATTAGTAATACCTTTATTCTAAATACTAAGAAATATTAGGTTAATATTAACTCTTAGTATAATACTATTTTCTATCGAGAGTATTATACCCGATTATATATCGTAGAGAAGGGCGAGTCCTACTAGGATTAACTCGATAATAAGGAAGCCCGAGTCCCTTTATTCTTCTAGGTAGCCTAATTTAACCTTCCGATTAAGAATAAGCGGCTTATCCGACTAATTATAAGCGGTAATTACCTATAGAGTCTTCGAATCGATAATAGTATATAGAATACTAGGTAGAATACTATAGAAAGAGAAGGACCTTTTAGATAGAATTTCCTTCTATTTAGCTAGGATTATAATTATACTACCTACTAGGATTATTACCTTCGTTTAATACTATACCTTCCTTATAACGTTAACCTAAGGTTTATTTATAGAGAATAGGATCTTAAAGTCGGCTAGAGTACTAAAACGAATTATCGTAATCCTATAGTCGATATTCCCTTAATAGGGCTAGAGGAAGATATTACTTAGTAAAGCTCTAGCGCTTAGGTTATTAATAATTTATCCTAAAGTAGTAAACTTAGAGAATCCTATAGACGATTTATCCGACTTAAATCCGCGGGATAGGAAGGAGAAGGTAGCCTAAGTCGTATAAATAAAAGGCTTTTCTAAGATTCCTCTAATCGGTATAGGCTTTTTTTCCTTAATTTTATACTCGAAGTTCTAAATAAATTTATAGTCGATAAGTAGATTCCTATAGCCTATATCGGGATAAACTTTAAAGCTAGGTTTATTAAGTATAGCCTATACTTTAATACGGAGGTATAAGTACGAATTAATTCCTTACGTATTAGTCCTAGCCTTTATTAGCTTAGGAATATAAATTACCTCTAAGTCGGTAGTCTCCGGGGCTTTTACCTTAGCCTACTTTCGATATATAAGCTAACCTACTTTAGTAGAGTTCTAGAGGTATTTATATAGGCTATTTCCTAATAGGAACTTATAGTAATAGTAAGAGTACTCATAGGCCTTAGGATTATACTTAGTCTCCTAATAGATTCTCTTTAGGCTAATATAATCCTTTATAATAATATACTTATTTAGGGCGGTAATAATAGGAAATCGCTAGCTATATTTACCGTATTAGTAGGCTCCTTAAGGGTTACCTTCTTAGGCCTTAATAAGGAAAGTATATCCTGCGTTTTCTTCGGGGGTATCCTCCTTAGACGAAGCGGATAAAGCGAATAATAGCTCGTCTTCCCTTTTACTAATACTAGATTCGTCGACCTAATATTTATTCTCGAAATATACCTTTTTCTCTTTTTTCTTTTAAATACGGTTAATACGGCTATAGTAATAGGAATTATTATTATAGTACTAGGAATTATCGTAGTTATATACGTCTTGATTTTTATAATTATAATACCCTCCTTAATCGTTATTATAATAATATCCTTAGTTATTATTATAATAATATTCTTAGTCGTTATTATATTTTTCTTTATACTTTTCCCCCCCTAAGAAGGGTTATTAATCCCCGCGATTATTATCGGATTTACGATTATCCTATAGGGATTTAATGGTAAGTATTTTATCGAACTTAAAATATTATTCGAGGTACTTATTAATATATTCTTTATAGGACTTAATATCTTAAATCTAGTAAATTAGGACTATACGATTCTTTAAAGGCTCGAGTTTTTTAGTAATCTTAATAATAATAAGAGGAAAAATAATCTTAAGAATCGCCTTATTAGTCGTAATATAAAGCTACTAAGCGAAAGAAACCTTATACTATAGCTAATAAATTAAAAATATTATCTTATTAACCTATATATTAATAGTATATTTTACGCTATAAAGTTCTTACTAAACCTATATAATTAGGCAGCGGAATCGCTTTTAAAAACGCCTTATAAAATAATATAAGGTATTAAAGGCAAGCTTCTAGTATTATTCGAAGTTTAGCTCGGCTATATACTATATAAAAATAGCGCTTATAAAAAATAAAAGGTAAAATAGGTAAAAAGTATAGGTATTATCCAATTTATAAATACGAAAACGCTTATAAAAGAGGTTAATATTTATAAAAGCGACCTTTTTATCCTTATTAATAATAATTCCTATACTATTAGGATTTAGAAAGTCCGGGTAAAAAGTACTAATATTATCTTTTTTAAGCCTCTTATTAATAGCTTTTTCGGAAGCCTTATTAATAGTTAAGTCTATTAAAAAGTCCTATCGATAATATCTAGGCTTCGTAAAATCTAACTCTAATTTAGAGTCGGAGCTATCGAAAGGTATAGACTATTAATAGCGTTTACCCTATAGTATCTATCGGGAGATAGTAGCTTCTATAGTAAAACGAGTAGGTTTTTTATTAATAGTAATATATTTTTCGACGGAGGGCTAAACCGAAGCTTATCGTAAGAGTATTTATAAGGGCTTATAATTAATAGAATATAATTCCTCCGACTCTCCCTCGTTAATAGGTACGAAGAGGTCGTATAAAAAGACCTTAGGCTTAAGGATATTATCCGTATAATACTTTTTAAAACGGGCTTAAATAATCCCTATTATATCGAGGTACTCGTTCCTTATACTTTTATACTAGAGTATTTTATAATATATTCTAGAATTAGCGTATTTAAAATAATAAATAACTATATAATAAGCGTTTATACGATCTAAATTATAGTTTATAAATAAGTCTAAAGTAGTTATAATAGGTCGTTTAATAAGAAACTTATAGAAGTATAAGGCCTATATAATTATAAGTCGGAACTTATTATTTATTTAAATACTCTAATATAACTCCTCCGTATACTTAACCGGGTTATTAAAGGTAATAAATACGGACCTTTAACGCCCCTTACTTCCTATAGGCTCTAGGGATATTTTCCTAATAATAACGCCCTTATCTTCTAGGTTAGAGTCTACCTTATTTATAGTACGAAAGCTAGGCTCCCCTATATTAGTACTAGGCTCGCCTATATAAGAGCTTATCTAAGAGCTAGGCTCCCCCTTTTTCTATATAGGTCCCTTCCCCTTTCCTATAGGGGCGGAGGTATCCTTAACTATAATATATCTTATCTTAGTAAGGCTTATTATTTTACCGAGTCTCCTTAATTAGTCTATTATACTTATAAAACCTAAGATATTATTTAGGTTCTCCGTAAATTAGATGAGCGGGGAATATAATAAGTAGTCTATAGTATTATAAAAGTACTATAGGTTTTAAAAGGATATAATACTACCGCTATAAAGGGTCGTATAATTTATAATTTATAAGGATTAGCTTATAAGCCTATCCGATTATAAGGATTAGTATAAGGCTTATTTAATTATAAGGATTAGCGAGAAGCCTATTTAATTATCTAATTAGAATAATTATAAAGTTATTATTATAAGCGAAGTAGAATTACTATTATATAGTATACTTAGGGCTAGATTAATAGAATATAAGAGTAATAATTCTCCTCCGTACTCTGTATACGGAGAGCGTGCCCTAATAGGCGGCTATAAGCCCTATAACTAAGAGCGATTATATTATATAATCCTTCCCTTCCTAATGCCTCTATACGCTAATACGTATATTCTCCTATAGCCTCCGTATATTCTAACGAATATATATTATACCTACTAGCTTCGTATTAAAGTATTCGTTTAATAACCGGTTTAATTATCTAATATCGTTTTCCTTTATTTTTTTTAGTATTTTTTTTTCTCTTTTCTTATTATCTAATAGCTTATTTTTTTTTTACGATTTTTTTTTTTTAGATTTTTTTTTACCCCTAATTTTCTTCTCCTATTTTTACTTATTTACTATTTTTACTATTTTTTTTTCTTTTTCCTATTTTTTTTATTAAAATTACTTTTCCTCCTAGGTTTCGTCTAATACTAAAAATACTAAAAATACTCTCGTTTAATACTAAAAAATACTTATAAAAATCCTCCTTCCCCTTTACTTATTATTTAATACTATAATATACTCCTTATATTTATAAGGATTATATAGTATAGGCGTTATAATTATTAACTTTACCTAGGCTAGACTATTAGCTAATATACTCGCCGCTACTAAAGTAGTAATAATAATTAGTACTAATACTATTATTCTTCCGCTCCTAGCGTATTATACGAAGCTATACTTAATCGTATAGGAGTACTATATATAAATAGTATAGGCGCTACTACCTATCGTCCGATATATATTAAATAAGTATAGGTTCTAGGCGTAAACGTTATACGGGTTAAATAATACGCTACTATAATTAGCTATTAATATAGTTAGAAAATAACTCGGTTATTAGATAATAATAGTAAAAATCTAGGCTAGGTCCTAGGTATTATTTAGCTAAACGGCGATATTATACGATAGTATATTATATAGCTTTTCTTCTACCGCTTATTTTTTTTTCTATTAGTTATTATACGGTATTTCTAGTATTTTTTTTCTTATATTTATTATTATTTAATATATTATACGCTTATACTCCTCTAAGCCTAAGGGTATTTCGACCTAGTAGAAGCTAGGCTGATTAACGATAAAGCTATACGGATCGATAAGTATATCGTACGATTAGTATTCTATTCCTATTTTCTATTATTATATATTAGCCGACTTATTATAGTATTTCCTTATTATTCTTATTATTATTATTATTTTTATTATCGTCTTTACCGAGAAGGAAAAAAAAAAAGAAGAGAAAAAAAAGAGAAGGAAGGAGAAGAGAAGAGAGGTTTCTTATACCCCTTTTAGGCTTATTAAGCGCTTATATATAATAGAGCGAAGCCTTATAGCTTAAGTATAAAGGCTGACTTTATAAGATTTCCTAATATTTTTACCCTTAAGGTCCTTTTTAGTCTTTTCCTCTTTCTTTTTCTATAGGTATTCGACTCTAAGGGACTTTACTAATAAAATACGGTCTTTACCTCGCGATTACCCTACGATTTATTAGTAGATTAGCGTTTTTTTTTTCCTTTTCTAGCTAGTAGGAGTTCTTTTAGATTTTTAATTTAGTATTTTTCCTTTAGAGCGATTTTTCCTAACTTTACTTATACTCGTTTAGTATTATACGAAGGTTTTTTTTTTATACTTATAATTAAGTTTTTTTAGAGGATTTAGCCCTTTTAGATAGTCGGTTTTTCTCTTTATACGTATACTTTTTTATAAAAAGAAAAAGTCGAGTATTAGTATCCTATAGTATCTCTACCCTAAGAAGTTATAGAGTAGATAGTACTAGACTATTATACCTTATATAATTTAGGAATAGGGGTCTAGATATCTTATTATATTATACGACTTAGCCTAAAAGCGTCTCCTTCTAAAAGAGGAAATAGGGGTTAATAGGGATAGGATAGTAAATAGGTATATAGTCCCCCTTCCTCGTACGACGAGAAAGAAGTATTTATCTTTACTTATATATAATTTGGATTACCTTTGCTTTCCCCTCTTATACGTACGTATTTATATAGACTACTTAATAATAACCTTTCTAGGGTTTATAGCTAAGTATATAGCTATACTATTAGTATAAGGGTCGGAAATTAGCGTTAAAAAAGAGGTAGCTAGGGGAGGATTCTAGAGTTAAATACTAGGAGGCTTACTATCGGAGGTCTTAGTAATTCTCTAGGATTAATATAGTATAATTTCCTAGGTTTATATAATAACTATAGGCTTACCGAAAATATTTTTAATAGGCTAATAAATCTATTTATATATTATACGAACGATTTTATCGAATAGCTTTATATTAAAGAGTAATTAAGCCTTATTATAGATTAATCCTTATATCCTTAGAAGGAATTACTATATATACTAGAAGATAATACTATATATAGCCGGAGAGATATAGCTACCTTCTAATAGTATATAATAGGAATTACGAATCCGCTAGGTAAAATTTAGAATCGTTTTATCCTTAATAGGAGTTATTTACGTATAGCCGGATAAGAGGGATATTAGTATACCTTAATCTAAAAGAATTATAAGAATAGCCTTTAATAAAAGTATTTATATAGGAAACCGGATATTAATCTATTTTTATAATTTATAAAAGTCCCTAAGGAATTAATCAGAGGCTTTAATAGGCTATAACTTATATAGGATTATATTATAATATAGTATATACTAGATCCTTTAGACCTTATAAAGCGTTTAGAATTTAATATAGTAAAGCCTAAAATCCTTATCGAATAAAATATTATTCTTAGGATATACTAGAGAATAGTTAATATTATAATAAGACTTAGTATATAGTAAAAAACGCTAAACGAATTACTCGGTAGACTAGTTAAACCTAGTATTATAAGGGATATAAAACTCGTAATCGATATTAAAATAATTATTATAAGGGTTATACTCTAGGTCCTTAGAATTCTAGATAAGCGATTCTTTTATATAATAATAAATAGGTAGAGTATTATTAATAGGATAAGCCAGGGTAATCGTAATAGGGGTCGGGGAAAAAATAAGGGTAGGGGTAGGGGTAGGGGTAGGTAATAACTATAGGTATTCCTAGAAGAAATACTAATATTTAATACGCGGGGGCGTTTTATCGAGAATAGCCCGGATATAATAAAATAAATTATTATTAGTAGACTTATTATTAAACGTAAGTAAAGGGCTATAAGGCGTAGGGTCTAAGGCTACTAATAAACGATTAAAAAAAATAGGGGTAAATCTAGGAGACGATAGCTTTAGTAATAAAGGTTTATCTTTCTCTTTCTCTTAGCCCTTTATAAACTTCTTTATTAACTCTTATTATCGATAGAAAAAATTATTTATTAGGCTACTAAGGTACTCTTCTTAGTCTTTAATAAGATCTTATAAGTATTCTTCCTAGTTATAAAAGCCTTTTTCTTAGTCTTAAGAGATTTTACTAAGTTGTTTATTTTACTTATAAAGGACTATATTTATCTTTTATTCTATTTATTAGTAAAGCTAATTAATTATAGGCTTTTTTCCTTAATAAGGCTCTTATCCTATAGGCTTTTTACCCTTATAGGTAGAAGAACTAGGGTTATTATTATTATCGCTTTCGCTATTAGGCGATAATAAATTAGTATAATTCTTTTTATAAGTAGATATATCGGGTACTATAAAAAAGAAGCTAGGGGTAACCTAATAAAAATACGTATTTTTAAGGCTTTTAAATATCTTAGGAACCTAGGCCTCGTAGCTTCTCCTTGCGTTCTTATGCGTAGGGAAGCTAAAAGTAAGGTATTAGGTTCTTAGTTAATTGACTATTCTAGGTATCTATTATGCGTAGTATATACACGAGGTTATATGACTAGGGAGGGCGCTGGCCCTGTAGGCCGGGCTCCGCAGGATCCTGCAGGGATCCTCAAAGGGTCTCACGGGCAGTGGGGGGGAAATAGAGCTTCTGGAGAAACCTCGGCAACAATGTCTCGGTGTGTTTTTTTTTTGTTCAAATAGCTTCCCTTTTGCTCACTCTATCATCGCCTTACCCATCTTTAATAACTGAATGCCGACCCCGGCATGGCTTCGGCTTTCAGCATCACCAGGCTCAATGTGTTAGCCTCAGCCTCGCGGCGGCTTTCCCCACTGCACGGCCGTCCGCCGGGGCCGGTCGTCGGTCCGAGATGGCTGAAGACGTCGGCGTCTCGATGGGCCAACACGAATCGAAATGAGCGGTATTCACGAGAAGAAGAGGAGGATGACGACTCGGCAGACGCAGACGATGACAAGACGCCAGAACTTCCGAAAGAAGAGCTGATAAAGCTACAGATCGAACAGCTCAGGTCCATCGGCTGTGAAGCAAGGGAGAGTAGGGAAATTGCGTTGCAGATGATGCAAGAAGCGGACGAGTTTTCCCTCGAACTCAGCGCCGAGGACGAGGAGGAAAAGGAACTTGACGAGCAGTTGCGAACTGTGAGCCTGGGACCTAAGCCGAATAAGCAGTCGTTCTGGTACGACGAGGACGACCCGGAGATGTGCACACAGGAGCACGACCAGTTTAACGAGGACGATATGACGTCTATGGCTCACGGCAAGCTGGATGAGGTGCGGGAGATGAGACACTACGCTCGGTTGATAGCGTGGGAGATGCCGTTGCTCTCGAGTGAAACGCCCTTCCCTTCCCTTCCCTCTCCAGTCGGGCACAAGAAGCTAACGAAACGAACGTGGTAGAATTCGCGAAGCCGTTTGTTCTGCCCAAGGCTGACCAGGTCCTGCGATGGCGGTATACGACTTATATGGGCGAGCTACACCCAGCGCAGCAGAAGGTCGTTGTGCAATTCGCCGTGGACGACATGGGCCTCACGCCCGTACAAGCCAACAAGCTCAGGAAGCTGGCGGGCCCGCGCTACGACCCGACTATGGATATCATCAAGATGAGCTGCGAGAGCTTCGACTTTGCGGCGCAGAACCGACGTTACCTGTCGGACCTGATCGAGAAGCTGGTCGCCGAGGCCAAAGACCCAAAGGACACATTCGAAGACGTGCCACTAGACCTGCGACACAAACGGATACCGTCTAAACCGCGCTTCCCGCTAGAATGGCGCTTGACAGACGAGCGGCGTCGACAGCTCGCGGAGCAGCGGAAGGCGGCGGCGTTGACGGAAGATGAGCGAATCGTGCAGGGTACCCTGATTGATGGGAAGCGCGAGGTAGACGACTTTCTCGCCCGGCTTGACGCAGCAGACGAGGCGGCGAAGAAGGGCGAGGAAAAGGGTACCGAAGTCGATACCCAGTTCCCGATTCCAGCGATGGGTGGGCTAGGCAGCGGCGGCAAGTCTTCTCCTACGTCATCCATGGACTGGATGAGGGCAAAGTCCAGGTCTTGGTCGAAGCGTTGAGGACGGGGCCGAGGTGTGAACGCCAAGCGTTGCGGGAGCGGGATAAGTGAAGCGTGCCGACGACCTACCTCCTCGGCGGCACGTGCATAAAGATGTGGTTAGTGCCCGGAGTCGGAAGCGGAGGCGGAAGCGGAGGTGGAAGCGGAGGCGGAATCCCCTTGGGTCTCTGTCTGACTTGGTCTCTTTCTGAACGGAGCGAGAGTTGGCCCGAGTGAAACGGGATTCGATTCTGGGTGGTAGTGGCAGTGGACAGTGGACAGTGATGGTGGTGGTGGAACGAAAAGCACGTGCAGCAATGATCTGTGGTCGAGGATGCGGATGATGTCTTGGCTGGTAAGAGGTAGTATCGACCCGGGAGATACATTCATAGCTGCACATCTGCGAGGCGGTTGATCATGGGATGATGTGGAGGGATAAATGCAGCGTACATACGGTTTGTTGGCTGGTTAGTTGTTGTATCAACAACCACGGATAGAAGCCTTTCCTACCACCCACGTACCTAGGTAGGTAGGTAGGTAAGAAGAGAGCGCCGCATCCGGGGAGATGAAGATGAAGAGATGGTTGTACATACATACATATGATCGTTGATTCGATGTGAACCCCCCCCCCCCCCCCAACGAACGTTATAACTGTCTACCTAGGTAAGCTACCTCCTATTCCGGCTCAACGTTCTCACACACATACTACATACATGCAACGTCGAAATAGTAACCGACGTGACGTGCGTTGAAGTGTCTGCCTGCTGGCACAGAGCAAGTTCTACGGAGGGGAGGGAGGTGCATGTCCTAACGCCGTTGCAGTGGATGGTCCGACCCGTGGGTTACGTTGAGAAACACGGCGCATGCTGCGGCTGGATGGATGTGCATGCATCGCGCTGGTTTAGGTATGACGATGCGCCATGTCTCCTGTCCTCTCTACCTATCCGTACGGAGGACTATACATACATACATACCTTGGCCGCCACCTACGAATGTACGGATATACATATAATGGATCATATCATGAATTATTTATGCTTGTCTTTCTTATTTGCTTTGCTGTTAGACTCTCTCTTCCACGACCTTTGTCTTCGTGCAACCTCGAGGCTAGTAGGGGTATGTAGTAGGTGTTAGAGACAGAGAGAGAGAGTGTGTGTGTGCTGAGGCATAGTACCTATCCGTACCGTAGCTGTACACTAGACCTGTCGTGAGACTAGCGCCCTCCTCCTACTCCTCCTCCTCCTCCGCATCCTCCTCCCAAACCCGCACTGATAGCTCAAACCTCGCTGGAGAAAGGATGAGGAGGAGGAGGAGGGTCTCTCGCCCGTCCACACACACAACGCACACACCCTTCTTCCCCTACCTGCTACTACTAGGTTGAGCATTGTTTGTATGATATAAACCCGCCGCCGGCCCCTTTGCCCTAATACTTATAGGGTGATCTTATTATTCTTCCTCCTTCTTTTTTTATCCCTTCCTTTAAACAACCCCCTCTACACTCTCCACCCTCCGTGTCATCTTCTTCCTCCTTCTCAACGTCGAGACATCATTGTCTTTCTTTCTTTTTCTTATTACTTCTTTCCCTACCTCCTACTTAATTGTCACTTGTTAGAGCGTGTCCCTTTTAATCCCATCTCATCTTCCCCCCCCCTTCTCTCTCCTCTAAATGGGAAGGGCAAAAATGGATTCGTCAGCATCTTCCATCCCGCCTTATGCGGCGACTCCCGTCGAGGAAATCCGCGCCGGATACCAGCGTCTCCGTTCGGCCTTTCGAGGAGGCCGCACCAGGGATATCGAGTATCGCAAGAGGCAGATCCGTCGCCTCTACTGGGGTCTCGATGATCTTCGTCCCGCTTTGGTCGAGGCGCTGCGGCGTGACATGGGCAAGTCGGCTCATGAGTCTAACATGTCGGAGATCGACTGGGTTCAGGCCGAGGCCATCGACGTCTGCAACGGGCTCGATGACTGGGCCCGGGACGAGTCCGTCGTCGGCTTGCCTCTCATGTATCTCGCCATGAGAACGCGCGTTCAGTTCGAGCCTTTGGGTTCCGTCCTCATCATCGGGCCCTTTAACTTCCCCATCATGCTCAACGTCTCGCTCGTCCTCGGCGCCATCGCTGCTGGTAACACCGTCGTGCTCAAACCTTCGGAGCAGTCGCCCAACTGCGCCATGGTCCTTCAGCGCTTGTTCCAAAAGTATCTCGACCCGGACGTCTTCCTGTGCGTCAACGGCGCCATACCCGAGACGCAGGCTCTGCTCGACCTCAAGTTCGACAAGGTCGCCTTCACCGGTGGTCGCAAAGCCGGAACCATCATAGCCACCAAGGCGGCCGAGACCCTGACCCCCGTACTCCTCGAGCTCGGCGGCCGTTGTCCGGCCTTTGTCAACCGTCACGCCGACGTCGCCATCGCCGCCCGCCGCCTCCTCTGGCAAAAGTGCCTCAACGCCGGTCAGGTCTGCCTCTCGCACAACTACGCCCTCGTCCACCGGTCGCTCGTCTCGCGCTTCGTCGATGAGCTCAAGGCCCAGTACAACATTTTCATGCCTCGAGGCGCCATGGCCAGCCCAGACTTTTCCCGCATCGTCAACCAGTCTCACTTCCGCCGCATCAAGGCCATGATGGACACCACCCGCGGCAAAGTCGTCATGGGTGGCTCCTCCAACGAGGCCGATCTCTTCATCGAGCCTACCGTCGTCGTGGTCGAAGACATCGATGACCCTCTGATGACGGAGGAGAGCTTCGGTCCCGTCTGGTCCATCGTGCCCTACGACTCCCTCGACGAGGCCATCGACATGGCAAACCGCGTCGATCCCACCCCGCTTGCCCTCTACACCTTTGGCTCTGATGAGGAAAACAAAAAAGGTCAGTTCTTTTTACCATCTCATTAACCATATATACATGTAACTCGTGTGTGTGTCATTCTCGCTTACAAGGCGAAACCAGTGCTCGCCAACGTCACATCGGGCGGCGCCTCCATCAATGACGGCATGTTCCACGCCATCCTGCAAGCCACCCCTTTCGGCGGCATTGGCGGGTCCGGCATGGGCAACTACCGCGGCTACTACTCGTTCCGCTCCTTCAGTCACCAGCGGACCATCTGCACGGTCCCCAACTGGGCCGACAAGATACTGCGCGTCCGCTACATGCCTTATTCCCCCAGCTGGCTCCAGCGGCAGAGGAGATTCATGCTGCCCCAGCCCAATTTCGATCGCGACGGCAACGTCGTCAGGGGCGTCGCCTATTGGCTCGGTATCGTCCTGGCCCTCGGCGGTAGGAGCAAGAGGTCGATTGCCCTGCGTTGGGGGGTGCTCGCCTTGATCGCTCTCGGTCTGGGGCTGGGGAGGAGGTTTACCCCTTGAATGCTCGGGAGCTGTGCGGTGCACCTTGATGTTGTATATACCTCTCTTTGTGCGTTGTTTGTGTGTGGCAAGGCGCAATGCAGAATGGCGTTGTGAGGTTTGGATTTTACGTCTCTTTTCTTTTTCTTTTGATGGGAGATGGGCGGCCACAGTTCCCATCATCGGGGCCATAGCTCCCGCTATCGAGGGCCTTGCATCTTGAATGACGACAGGGGTATGGTAAAAGACAAACTCTGTACTAGTCATAACTTCTTCAAGAGCCCGACACGAGGGCAGCCAGCATCCTTCCCCTTTCGCCTCCGAGATACAGGTCGTCGTCGGGCGTCTCATTGCCCATCTCGACAGCCTCTTCGTACGCGCGGGTGACGGTCTCCTCGTCGATGCGCAGGCCGTGCTGAACGAGTGCGAGGATGACGCTGCGGAAGCGGGCAATCTCCCTCATCGTGGGGACGTCGATGGGGTCATTCTGGCTGGAGTAGCGGCTGCCGGATACCGCGTCGTCGGGTGGGCGGTTGAAGCCATCGTTGGCAGCTGCGTCGTCATGCTCGACGCGCTTGCAGATCCAGATGTAGCCGTTGACGCCGAGCGAGATCTCGATGGGCGCCGAGCCGTGAGCGGGGGACTCGACCGTCCAAAGCTGTCTCTTGGCGCGTACCACGCCGGCGGCGTTACCGTGGGCCCCGGAGACGGCGACGAAGACGCCATTGCGAAGCTTGCCGTACCGCAGGCTGCGGGTGTGCAGAGCGGCGACGCCGTCCCCGTGAAGCTGCTGGACCTCGGCGACGACGAGATCACCTTCCGAGAAGAAGGAGCGGATCTGTAGCATGTCCGTCTCGGTCCGCTTCCTCAGGATGCCGCCTGGGAGGTTGATGGCTGACATGTGCAGCACCGCGAGTTGCGAGGCGGCCACGTCGACGCGCCATCTCTTCGGCTGCACTTCGACGATGCGCCCTATCACCAGGTCGCCTATTTCGGGGGCGTAGCGGGCTCGTAGCGGCCGGACGGATAGGAGCTTATTTGTCCGGGTTAGGGTCCCGGCTAGGGAGGAGGTGATTTGGGTTGTGCCTTGTGGCATGTAGGTTCCGTGGCCGCTGGGAACAACAGTTAGTCGTTATTCAATTCTTAAATCTTTCTGACGAGGGAGACAGAGAGAAGAAGAGAGGACGCACCGCATCCATTGCGGGTCAGAGGTGATGACGGTGCCGGGCGTGAAGAGGTCGGCCGAGGTCTTTTGTCGCTTTCGGCGTTGGCCTTCGTCTTTGATGTCGACGCCGCCGTCCGAGTCCGAGTCGGAGGCTGAGTATGTCGTCTTCTTTCGGGGCTGGAGGATGGTGATGGGCATTTTTTTTTCTTTTCTCCTGCGGATCTCGTCGTCTGGTTGTCGGGCTCGTTCTTGTGCTTTATCGTGAGGACGAGGTTGGGATGGTGAGCATGGTGTTTTTTTTTTCTACTTGCATTACATAAGACTAATGAATGTCATATCACAGAGCACCTAGGATCTCCTCTCAACCCTCTTTCAACAACTCATAACGGCCCGTTTTCGCGATTGGCACACCTCCGCCACGGATATGCCTACGGATATATATGCCCCCCTACCGGTGACAATAAGCCATATCAAAAGTGCACACACAAAGAAGCCGCACTCGCTTCTAACCAAGAAGTCTGGCACCGCTGTCGTCTTCGTCGGCCGCGAGGCGCATAAAGCCAAGACGACTTCATGGCCCGGACCATGTCGACGCGTGCCGTCTCGGGCGTGCGTCCGGAATAGATTAGAGAAAAGAGGCTTCATCAGCCGCTGCTGCCGCTGCCGCATGCCTCACAGCGCAGCGCATATAGCTGTTCTATGGCGTTGGACGGTGCGCCTCGGCTGGATGCCGTCCATCTCAAGCCTTTGCTGGTCCAGGGCCCACGTACTGGCGGTCATGACCCGGGACGTGATCGACGCTGTGCAGCATGACGGGCGTTGGCCTTCAAGTGTGCTTGAAGACCTTGACTGGGCGAGCCGGACGGAGTCGAAGAAACAGATTGGTCGTCCCATGATGGCCAATGGGTAAAGAGCGCCAACCGCGTGAGTGTGTAGCGCCCGCGCATCGAGGCAGACGAGAGAGAGGCTCATCGCGGAGCGTTTAGCGTCGGCTGTGTCGACAGCGCGGCGGCATTCTTCAAGAACCAGCCGGAGAGTGTCCTTTAACAAGGTCAGGGGCCGAGCTCGTCCACGAAGAAGACGTTGGCGCGCCTGTCGAAGGCGGTCGCGAATCACTGCCATCTCTCTCGTCGTCGTGATCGGTGCCTTCATTTGCCCTGATGGCCGATGCGACCAGAGACGAGCGCGAAGCGATCTTCCGGGCAAGGCTGCGTAATGGCTGGTCCGTCATAATCTCCGAGGACTGCAACGGCGCCTTGAACTCTTGTGCGATCCAGTTCCGGAGCTCGATGGCCACGAGCGAGTCCAGACCAAGATCGAGGATGGACCCGTCGCGCTCATTGACCTGGACGGCGTCGGCGGAGGTCAAGATCGTCAGCTGGCGGCTGATGGCTGCGGCGATAGCCTCAACTATAGCGTCGAGGTCGCCGCTTTCCGTCATGTTCTTAAATGACTGAACATGGGGCGTCGAAGGAGAGATACCGTTCCTGGCGCGAACATGGCAGAACATAGCCGACTGGGGGTTGCTGTTACGGGCCGTCATGTGCGAGAGGGCCTCTGCATCAAAGCCGATGATGGCCTGACGGAGGGTAGAACGACTCGAGGCAAGCCCGAGCAGGTAGTCAAAGTACCGGGAGAGCTGCCGAGGTTTCACGGGTCTCAAGCCGGTGCTCCATTGACCTCGAAGCCTATACTTATCATTGGACGTGTGGATCGCGTCCTCGATCCAGCCAATATTCCACGACATGTACCCTGGCCGTCGGTCGTGGGCCAGGGCGTCTTGGACGGCATTGCCCGCGTTGTAGCTGGCCCGTCCGCTGGCGCCGGTGATGTTGATCGCTGACGAGAGCATGAGGAAGAAGTCCAGATGGGGTGATGCGAAGACGCTCTCAAGGTTCATGGTCCCCTGTGTCTTGGCCAACGTTGCGAGCAGGAAGTCTTCGAACGACATTGTTTCGAGGGTGCGATCCTGCAGCCGTCAGTTTCCAAGGTATCAGTCACGATGCTTGATGGAAATACTTGAAGGTACATGGCCGACTGGATCACACCCCGGACCGGAGGCATGCCCAGTCGAGTAAGAGCAGCCGCAGCGGCTCGAACGCTCTCTTCAGACGTCACGTCACACGCCAAACAACAAAGCTGGCATCCAGGCCTGACGATCTCAAGCTGCGCCTGAAAGGCGCGAAGGTCGTCGGGATCGATGATCCGTCGAGAGAGCGTCACAAGGTGTGCTGCGCCGCGGCGGGCCATGAGTAGCAAGAGGCGGCGACCGAGATCTCCCATGCCGCCGGCGACGACGTAGGTGGCATCGTCATCGCTCCAGCCGGTGTCCTCGACCGTCCCTGGCGAGGCCACGCGCACGACGGAGCCGGGTCTCGCTCGGAGGACGACTCTATCGTAGATGCCGAGATTGAGCAGGCGCAGGCCTTCATCCACCTGAGCAATGTCGAGTATGGAAAGCTCAAGTCCACGAACAGGAAATTGCGGGAGGACCGCCGCCGCTTGCGCTACCAAGGCAGCTGTGCAGTCAATGGCTTGCCGCAGCAGGGCCGAGACGTGGCAGAAGTGGACGGTCCCATTTCGTGGCAGCTTGGCTGCTGAGAGCGAGGCCGAGGCCGAGGCTGAGGTCGACGAGCTATCCTGGAAGACGACGACACGGCCGGAGGGCCGGAGGGAAGACCACGCCGCGGCCGGCACAGGATGCTCGCCGGCGATGACAATGACGTCTGTCCAGGTTTTGTCGAAGCGAGTGCGCATCTGCAGCGAAGGGCGTCTGACGATGACACTGCTAGCCGCTACATCCAGCTGCTGGGTCATCTTCAAAGCCTCGTCGTCGTTGGCGGCGGTTACGGCTATACTTGCGCCTGAGCCTCTTGCTACGGCCACAGCTGCACGCCCGAGATGGCTCAAAGCGCCGTGGACGAGCACGACAGGGCCCTTTCCGCCGCCGCCGGTCTGCGGGAGCCGAGCGAGACAGCCGAGTCCGTGGACGGCAGCCATCGTGAGGGTGAACGTCGCCGCGGCTACGACAGAGGGCAGTCCAGCCGGTCTCAGACTCGCATGGGCTTCCGGTATGTGGACGATGTTCGCGCCTACGACCTTTTGTAGTGAGACGGCGACCACTTCATCGCCCGGGGCGAAGTTCTGCACAGCCTTGCCGACACGCTTCACGATACCGGCATACTGACCTACCGAGGATGAAACTGCGGTATCGTCGTCGTCATCATCAGAGTCCCCCTTCGATAAGACAAAGGCCTGCGTCTCTAGCTCGAGCGCATCGTCGGCTAAATCCGCCATCTGCCTGTCGACGAAGACGACTGCACCACCGTCATTTCTGAAACCCGCGCCTTGCTTTAATATAAGAGGTCGCTCGGCATTGAGGAAGCGGCACGTCTCCATCTCGACGCTATCCTTGTTACCGGCATCGCTGATTGCTTGGTTGAGCCGCTCACTGCGGTGCAGTCGCGGGACTAGTACCGAGGCGTCGTCGCGCACGCGATACTCTCGCTCGTCATGGCCGCTGTCGGCACCACGGTCCATGCAGCAGCACAGTAACTCGGTCAGCCTCCTGGTTCCGACCACCTCGGCAGCGGCGTGGATAGTGGTAAGCTGCAGATTTTCGTTCTCGGCATGCGCGGTTCGGGCTACCCCGGTAATTTGGTGCATCGATGATGGGCTGTCTAAGCTCAGCCAGAGGACGCGGCTTTTCCGCCGGAGGAGTGCGATGGCAGCGTCGAAGCTTTTCTTGTGAGAGAGGATCGGCTGCGGCAAGTCGTCGATGACCAGTATCCAGGTGTCGGTGTCGGCGTCAACGTCAGGCTGAGTACTTGGGCCTTCTTCACGCAGAGCTGCGTGAAAGGTTTGAGCGTCCTTCTCGCGCAGTCCTTCATTCAGAGCCCTGACCCAGCAAGGGCAATCTTCGGGGTCTGAATGTGTGAGGATCTGAATTCGCCGAGGCTGCGATGAATCTCCAACCCTTATCCTCCTCGCAACAATGATCAAGCCGCCATCCAAGGCATCTACGAATGTCAGCTGGATGCTGAAGAGCCCGCCAGCCCGTCGTGCGTCTCTGAAGGCAGCCTGCCAGGAATCTTCAGCGCTCGAACTTAGCACAAGAATTAGCACGCCAGACGTCTTTACGAGTGCCGACGCGTGGGCGAGTGCTCCGACATCCGAGGCAAGGATCACGTCGTAGCCATGAAGCGAAAAGCCCTGCGACTCGATACTAATCTCGGGATTGAAGCGGCGGTACGAGACTGGGTGTCCATTTAGCCGCTTGCGAGCTTCATCGAAACGCTCGGACGTGGCATCAGCAAAGTCGTACGCCGCCATAGTTCCGCCATGAGCCCTGACGGCGGTCAGAAAAGCCAGAGCCACATCTTCGTGGACGGCCCCGAGTTCGAGTACGGAGAGATTGGCGCTCTTGAAACAGATGCGGCCGACCAAGTCAGCCAGAGACGGATTCAGGGGCAGGTCGCTGATTCGGAGGAAATCCAGATCGGGCTGCCACTCCAGCTCGTAGCAGATGGCATTTGACTTGGACATGTCGTCGACGCCGATCGTATGCGCCGCAAGGCTGCGATACTCGAGCCCGGAAGCGTACATGACGGGGAGGCCATCATCGCCGGTGACCGTCATGTCGATGTTGGTGGCCCGAAAACGACTCGACTTGAGCTCGGCCATCGTGTTAAACGTGGAGCCGGGAGTGCTGAGGGCAGGTGTTTGCGCGGATATCATCAGCTCATCGATCCGGACAGGGACGACGGAGCCGGCTCCATGCCGATGTCTGGTCATCGGGATCCCCATTTGGCACATGGCGTCGAAGGTGGTTGGGTGCAAGACGTGCGGCGCCTGGTGCCGGGCCGGCATCACAGCTGCAATATCAGGAACCTCGACTGTCGCTGTCGAACTCAAGCCATCCGGCGTCATGCTGAGGGAGCGGAGACCCCTGAATGCCGGACCATAGGTGTTGCCGCTG
Source organism: Ophiocordyceps camponoti-leonardi (nom. inval.) (assembly GCA_003339455.1). NCBI lineage: Eukaryota > Fungi > Ascomycota > Sordariomycetes > Hypocreales > Ophiocordycipitaceae > Ophiocordyceps > Ophiocordyceps camponoti-leonardi. Next base: position 13,788 of record PDHP01000238.1, on the reverse strand, counting down.
CTGGTCATCTCGGCGTAGAGTTCCTCGGGGACGAAGCTGTTTCCTCCAGACGAAGAAGGAGGAGGAGGAGGAGGAGGAGGTCGACGTGTGGGAGAAGGATCAGCTGCTTCCACTCCAGCCACCCGGTTACTGATGGCAATGACGCCGTCGACGAAGCCTGTGCAGGGCTCGTGCCATTTGCCGTCGACCAGAGCAGTCACCGAGAAGGAAAAACACAGGGGCGAAGATCTATCTGGCTGCTGCTTGAGGCTGAGCTGCATTTCCACGCGCTGCGGTGCGTCGGGGACGATGAGGGCCCGGGCAAAGGAGATACGGCGAAAGGCCAACGTCTCTAGCATCTGATGTGGGAACCGCTCGCGCGCGAGTTGTGCTACTGCCTCGGCGGCCATGCACACATAGCCTGTCCCTGGGAAAACAACCAAGCCGTCGATGACGTGGTCGGCGAGCCACGGCAGGGTGGTGAGGCTCACCATGTGTCGCCAGCGCGGCTCGATGGACGTCGATTCGGTGATGCGAGCTCCGAGGAGATGATGGTACGGCTCTGGACGCATGCGGTACTCGTAGCTGAGGCGCGATTCGTGCCAATGCTTGATAGAGTGGTCCCAAGGGTACGAGGGCAGGTCGGGCAGCATGACGGCCGTGTCGGATCCCGGAGAAAGTGACGAGACGTTCTCGAGGCTGAGCTTGACGCCACGTTCGAAGAGGCGTCCCGCGAGCTGCAGTGTGCTCGACACGGCATCCACGTTGCGCTGTAATGCTGAGAGGTAGTCGTGGTCGAGAGGAGGCATCTCAGGGGCTGCCAGACATTGGCGCATTGGACCGGCCAGGGCAGGGTGCGGGCCGATCTCAACAAAGAGTGCGTGGCTCCCGTCTCGTCGTCTGTGGACAGCGCGCGCGACCTCCTGAACGGCATCGCAGAAACGCACCGGCGACACGAGGTTGTCGACCCAGTAGGAAGCGCCCAAGTCTGACGACCAGGGGAGGCCGGTGATAGAAGAGACAAACGTCGGCTGATCGCCGTCTTGGCTGCTACCCTCGACTCCGATGGTCTCCTGGGGCCGGGGAGTCGAGTCTACGTGGCCCAGTCGGGCTCGATAATCATCCGCCACGGCGCGCATGTGATGGCTATGGTAGGCGGTGTCGACGCGGAGTCTCCGACAAAGGATGCCGCCGTCTTTATCTCCACCGCGGGCCGCGATCCGAGCAGCGACCTCGTCAATGGCTTCGGCATCCCCCGAGATGGTGACGTTGCTGGGGCTGTTGACGCAAGCAATTACAGCCCGGCCCCGAGTCAAGTCTCTGACGTATGGGGCAGCTTCCGCCTCGCCCAGCCCGACGGAGAGCATGCCCCCTGGTGGAAGGCCGCGCTCCTTTGCCATGGCGGCCATGAAGCCGCGGTGGAAGGCGACACGGAGCGCCGTCCGGTGGGACAGACGGCCGGCCGCGTACGCCGCCGCAATCTCTCCGCTTGAGTGGCCGACCACGGCCGAGGGACGCACGTCCAGAGCCCGAAGCAGCGCCAAGAGGGCCAGCTGGACGGCCGTCGAGGCCGGTTGGGCGAGGTCCGCCTTGCCGAGGTTGCTGCTCTCGTGGTGGCGGAGGAGCTCTTCCTCGAGGTCCCAGCCGGCTCCGAACTCAAGTAGCAGGTCCCGCGAGGTGCGGATGGAGTCGCGAAAGATGGACGACGGCGTTGATTCGAGGAGGAGCAGCTCGCGTCCCATGCCGGCCCACTGCGCACCCTGACCTGTGAAGACGAAGACGACGTCTTGCTTGGAGGAAACCGGCTTCTTGACGTTCGATATCGCGCGTAGACGCTGTCGGAACGCCTCCAACAGAGAGTCGGTCGAATCTGCCACGCAGCTAAGCCTCCACGGCAGAGCCGAGCGCCGCTGGCAGAGGGTGTACGAGAGGTCGACCAGCGAAGTCTCGGGATGGCGCTGAATCCAGTCGAGGTGTGACTCTAACATGGACCTGAGCGACGATGGACTGTTCGCCGAGAGGAGGAAGAGACGATGATGACCCTTGGCTGCGGCGCAGGCGTCTCGAGATTGACGCGGTCCTCTCTCGAGAATGGCATGGGCGTTGGTGCCTCCATAGCCGAAGCTGTTGATGGAGATGCGAGGCGTCGTGTCCTTGGCGTGAGGAGGCCATGGAATTCGGCGTGTCGGGATCCGGATGATGTGGTTCAGGGGTAAGCCGGGCTTCGGCTCGGAGAAGCCGGCAACGGGAAGGATCTCCCCGTGCTCGAGCATCAGCACTGCCTTGAGGAGGCTGGCCAGGCCGCTGGTGCTCTCCGTGTGGCCTATGCTGCCCTTGTTGGAGCCGACGTAGAGGGGTTCAGACCGCTTCGGACCGGCGACGAAGACGTCGTTGATGGCGGCCAGCTCCTCGTGATCACCCGCCACGGTGCCGGTGCCGTGGGCTTCGACATAGGCGACGTCTTGCGGCCGCAGCCCGGCGCGGGAGTAGGTCTCGCGGATGAGGTCGGCCTGAGCGGCGCGGTTCGGGTGAGTGATTCCCGCGTCGGTATAGCCGTCCTGATTTACGCCGGTGTTGAGGATGACGGAGCGGATGGGGTCTCGGTCACTGAGGGCGTCGCGTAGGCGCTTCAAGACGAAGACGACGAAGCCCTCGCCGCGGCCGTAGCCTTGACCGCGGACGTCAAAGGGGTAACACCGGCCCCCCCCTGGGCCCGTACCGAACATGTGAAGGTAGCTCATGCCGATGTACTGGTCGGGCATCAGCTGCAGGTTAGCGGCGCCGACAACCGCGGCGTCCGACTCGCCGGTCCGCAGGCTCTGGCAGGCGTGGTGCAAGGCGACGAGGCCGCCGGAGCAGCCGGTGTCGAGGGTGACGGAGGGCCCGCGCAGGTCGAAGGCGTGGGAGATGCGGTTGGCGAGGATGGCCTTTCCGGTGCCGACGCTGTGGTAGACGGGTAAGTCGAGGACGTCCTTGAAGAGGAGATGTTCGTAGTCTGCGCCGAAGACGGCAGCGTAGACGGCCGTCCTCGAGCCTGCGTACCGTCGTCGAGACCAGCCGGCGCTGTCGAGGGCCTCGTAGACGAGCTCGAGCAGGATACGCTGCTGGGGATCCATGGCGGAGGCGAGCTGAGGCGAGAGGTGGAAGAAGGCGTGGTCGAAGTCGCGGACGTCCTGGTCTATGAAGTGGCCTCCCCTGTGGTTGTTGGTGCCGTTGGGGTCGTAGGCGTGAGGGTGATGGAAGGACGTCTCGTTGAAGCGGTCAGGGGGGACGGGGGTCCAGGCTGAGGAGCCGTCTGCGAGGAGTTGCCAGAAGGAGTCGGGACTGTTGCAGGAGGCTGGGAGGCGGCACGAGATGCCGACTATGGCGATGGGATCGGTTGTCATTGTTTCCTTGCTTAGGTAGTCGTCTACTTGCCATGTAAGGGGATCTATTCGAATCCCCGAGTCTTTGTCTTTCCCGTATCTTGTTACCGTCGTCGGTTAGACGGCTTCAAGGGGCTTGAAGAACTGCGTTTTCTGACACGAAGAGATCAAGACAAGATGGATGAAGCCTTTGTCCCCTTTACACATACCCAGCTACCAAGGAAGGACTTGAAGGTTGAGTGACGTTTTTCCGCAATGCGTGCTTTCTGTTGCGACTCATGCAGAAGCGGAAGAAGACGCAGTATGCTGATGAAGATGGTTGGAGTATGTATGTATGTATGTGTATGTATATTGATGTTGATTTTTGCACGCCCTCTTGATCTGTGCGACTTACCATCTCCATCCCTTTGGATAACTTGTTAGCATCGTGATAGGCTCTTTGAATCCTCCTAGGCATACATATATGTACATACATACCTAGATATAGAATTCATAGATTCATAGTGCGTGATGGGGCTAGAAGTTGCTGTCTTTGAGGTAATTCGCTGTCTATCTACCGCAGCCGGTTTGCCTACCTACCCATCTGCTAGTATATTGCCCCAGTCATCTCTGCTGCTGCTGCTGCTGCTGCTGCTGTCTGCATCAGTTTATTCCATGCCACTCTGCACTCCGGTCTCGTGAGAAGAGAGTGTGTCCCCCCTTTCATCCCACGCCGCAGCAGTATGCATGTAAGTCGATACAGATATACAGTTGCCGGACTCAGACCGACACCGTCCTTGTACATCATGACGCCGCGTGCCTCAACAATCGATTTTCGACCTCGGCAAGGGGATAGTCTTTATCGTCTGTCGATTCGGAGATATCGGGCTCGACTTGGTTGGCGCACTCATTCACTCGGTCTTTCATTCGAGGCTTCACGAGGCTCTTCAGCTCCCATCTACACGTCAGTAGGGAGTGTGAGCTTCATTAGGAGAGCTGCATAAGTGTACGAAGAATATGATGACATGGAGAATCAAAGGGACGATCCATCTTGTATATCTATCTGCGATGAGCATAGAATCTGATAGTGTTGAGGGGGGGTCTGGTCACGTGATCAGGCCCCCTAGGCCCCCACACACACACGCACACACGTAGCAAAACCTAGTTCAGACAGAATCATAATACACACACATATAGTTCGGGATCATGATATATCACCCTATGCTATTATAGATAGGTTTGTTGCTCGATGCCAGTATGTACATGCTCTCTACATAGGATAGTACTAGGACTAGTAGTACTATGTAGTATCCGGCGGGTAGTTCCCGGATCGATGGACAACCGTCATCATCCGGCCGGGACATGCGCTGGGCCCATCCTTCTTGTTGAGAGGGCGTTGGCCACGTGATCAGGCCTGCCCTAAGCCCTCCTCTAGGCCGCACACTTTATACCGGACTAATTCTAGATTCTTCACCTATTATTATTCTATTTATTACTCCTTTTTATATATCGTATATATATTTATTACTTTATAGGTTATAAGCTTCCTTTTTAAGATATTTAATATTATTTAATACTATCTTATAATTATCTTATAAGCTTCCCTATACTAACTTTACGTTATCTAGCCTTAATTAACCGGAATACGAGGTTTTTTTATACTAATTTTTTTTTTAAATTTTTCGAATTTTTTATAATTTTACTCCTAATTAAGGATAGGATTATAATAACTTTTACCTATTTAGGTACTAAGTTAGCTAAGGGAACGTCTCCTACTGAGTAGGAGATATCCCTAGCCGCCGTATTATTAGTTATAGGGTATAAGCCCTATATTTTTAGGTATAAAGCTAAGCCTTTCGCGAATACTAATACTTATATAACATAGTATAATAAAGATAGGGAGGCTATTAGGGTTATTCTTATATCCCTATTATTTAAGGCTATTATTAGGATTATTAATCTTAGCTAAACCTATAAAAAAACGTTTTATAAAACGTACCTTTTATATAAAGAATTTATATAATTAGCTATATAGTAGAATACGAGGTATATTTTTACTAATTAGTATTATTTTCGACTTTATAATAATACTATTAAGTCCTAGAAAACCTTCTAGGCGGATCTTTATAATATATAGGACCTTTTTATAATAATTAAAGTATATAGGCTTACCCTTAAGGCCGTACTAGCTATTTACGTATAAAAGGCTATTAATACTATTTCTAGAGTTTATAATAATCTTACTATAGCTTAGGGTCGTATTATAGATAGGCTTAATAGTATTATTATAGATAAAATAAATAAGTATATTTCCTCGATAATCGTTAAAGCCAAATAAAAGAAGGCTTACTTAACCGCCCTTATTATTACTAAGCTTATAGGATTATAGAAAAAGCGGAATAAGAAAAAGAAGAAAAAGGAGCCTAAAAAGATAATAGGCCCTAAGCTCCTTAAGGTATTATTATATAGGGTTAATAATACGAATAAACCTATATAATTAACCTATAAATACTATATTCTTCCCGGATAATCCTATTATTCTAAATCCGAGTACTATAGGCTTTATCCTAAGTTATATCCCCGGGTCTATAGGAGTAATAATACGAGCTATAATAATAGCCCTAATATAATCTCTATAGGCTATAGTACTATCGCTTTCGTTAGTAATATTATAATAAGGAAGGCTAACGATATTCGCGATTAACTAGTCCTAATAAATATAATAGTAATTAATACGGGCTATAAAGTCTACCTTTTTAACGAATATTATTAGTTCCGAATATATAAGGAGTTTTTAAAGCCTCTCGTTCTAATAGCCTTAAATAGCGCTCCGCTTCTCTACCTTAGTAAGGGCTAGGCTATCGTTAGATTATTATAAGGCTATATAATCGAGTTTACTAAAGTATTCTATAGTTAATAAGTACTAGTTAACCTTATTAGCGCTAATCTCCTCGATAGGAAAGGAATACGTATTAATAGCGATAGATTACGGCTATAGTAAGGCGGAAGGACTATTTACTACTTTTTCTAGAAAGTATAACGCGCTATATATCTAATTACGGCGTATATCTAGTTATACTATATATCTTATTATAGTAGCGTATATTTAATTATAGCTTACCCCGCTTTACCCCTCTTCCTATATTATATACCTACTATTATATAAAAGGGCTATAATTAATCTATAGCTTTTTCCTCTTTTTTTCTCTTTTCTCTTTAGCTTTAAGTCTTCGTTTATAGTACTAAATATATTAAGTTACTAGTTATATTATTACTTAAAGCTCGAATAATACTAATAAGCGTTTTAAAATACGTATTTATACTTCTTACGTCCTCGTAAGGATAGAAAACCTTATAACTCGACTATAACTATAACCCTTAATTACCTAAATATCGGAAGCTAAAGGATTAATACCCCGACGTTTAGTATAATTAGCTTCGAAGGAGCTAAAAGCTAGTAAAACGACTAGTATAGCTTCCTTATTAAAGTCCCCTAAGATAATAATACCTACGCTAGAGGACTTTTAGTCCCTTATATAAATAATAGCTTAGTAGACTTAGGCTATAAAAACCTAGACTAAAGAAATATTTCGGATACGAACTAAGATATAAAACCTTTAGAAGAACCGACTATATACCCCCGAAATATAAATCCCTAATACCGATTCGACTAATAATAGCTATTTATATTATACTACCTCGACCGCTTTTACTAATCCTAATATCCTAATAGCTATTACCTTTACTCTAATAAGTAAGGTAGCCTAGCTAGAGTTCGCCCCTATTATTCCCCTAGGGTAGGTTAACTCGTACTATAATAAATAAAAGAGGATTAAGATTAAAACTATTAGCCCGTTTAGGGGAAAAAAGACTAAATTTAGTAGTTTTCTTAATAACCTTTAATCGAAGATAAGGACTAATAAACCTTCCTTCTAAATAAAGGATAATTAGATAAATTTTCTTTTTCGCTTTCTCGAAGGTAAAACTAAGCAGGCCCTTAAAATAAGGTATAACTCTAATACCCGGCCTTTTTCTAGGCTAGCTAAAATAGTTTAATATTTTAAATTAGCCTTTAGTAATCTAAATAAGTTTTCGGAAGCTAAGGAATAATTAAGTAAGCTTAAGTTCTTAGTCTATAGATAATATACGCTTATATATATAAACGACTAGTAGGCTTAGGAAAGGCAGGCTAGCTACCGATCGTAAGGTATAGAGTAACTATTATAGTAAATATAAGTATAATAAGAATCTTTTAAGAATAATAATTATAAGATAAAAAAGACTATTTAGCTATCTAGGGGGTAGCTAGCTATTAAATATTAGTTTTAGTTATTATTATTCTTATATATTTATTAAGATTTCTTAATAAAAACTAAAGACGTGATTTTACTATAAAATCGTAAGATATCCTAGTACGGGCGTAAGATATAGCTAGTAGAGATTTTATAGAGATTTCCTCCTAGTAAATACGGTAATTTCCTCTAAGGTAAATAGGACTTTTCCTAAAGAAGTCTAGGTTAGAAATCCTAGTAAAATCTTTATTTATTTATTATAAAGTCCTAGTTAGAAATCCTAGTAAAGTCCTAGTCGGATATCTTAATAAAGTCCGGAGCGATTTATAAGGGTATTAATAAATATCCTATATTAACTCCCTAGGGCGGAAAAGAAGACTAATAGCCTTATTAGGTAGATAATTATAAATATATAGCTTATTTCTATCGATAGTTTATCTAAAATAAACTAATTATAATTAATAAGTAAAAGTATAAGAAAAAATAACTAAGATTACGTTTTAAGGTATTTATAATAAAATTAGCTTAGAAGAAAAAAACTCGAAAAACGGGTAAAAAGAAAGGTCTAAGCCGCGGAGAACGGAAGATCTTAATAAGGCTCGAGAAAAAAGAAAAAAAACTAAAGAGAAAATAATCGCGGAGAAAATATCTTAACGTAGTTATTATAGAAATACGGCTATAGAAGGGTTATTAACGGGGCTAGAAGATAGGGCGGAAGAGTTAGGAGAAATAGTATAATAAGAGTACTAGTAAGGAATTATATTATTTTACTAGAAAAGGTATATAAGGAATAAAGCGGGGAAAACGTTTTAATTTACTCTTATTATTCGTATTTAGTCTATTTCTAAGTCGACGACTAAGGCTAATAGTATAATTTATCGAAGGGTAAAAGTTAATTTTTAACCCTTATCGGGCTTCGTTTATCCTTCTTTAAGACTATAAAACTTCTTTATAATATTTACCTTATTAGTTTAAAGAAGGTCCTTAGCGAAGAATAATAGTATTCTACTTAGGTTAAACGATATTAGATTTTTAATAATATTATTCTAGGTAGGTAATATAATATAATTAACTATTACCGCTAGTATTATATTAATAGCTTCCTTACTAGGAAGATAAGTCTATTTATTAGCTATAACCCTCGGGTTATAATTAATACTAGCGAGATACTTAAATAATTTTTAGGAATTCTTAAGCGCTAATTTCTTTATAATAAAACTAGGAACCCTAGCGATATCTATAGCTATTATTTATAAAGCCGGGTAATCGTTTAGAATCTATATTAATATTAAGAATTAGATTACCTATAACTTATTAATCCCGATTATTTTTATTATATATTTAAGGCTTAAATTATAGTTAATATTCTTAAGGATATCCTTAAATATATTTACCTATATAATTACTAGATTACGATTTATAAAAACTATTACTTTATTTATAGTATAGAGTACTTAAGTATTAATCCTATATAATACGATTATAAGGGGAAGATTCTAAGACTAATAGGTTATAGAGTTATTAAGCTTTATTTCTTTTTTATTATCTAATACTTCCTAGAATTAGGATACGATAGAGGATATTAATCGGATTAGGGTAGTTAAAAAACCTATAATTCGCCTCTTAGGAGTCTAAAATAAAGGCTATAAGGCGGATATTATTATTATCGTAGTTCGTTTTACTAAGTTCTTACCGAAGAATAGAGGAGCGTTTATTTAAGTTATCTCCTTATTAAATACCTTTTTAATAATTTCTTCTATACGCCTTAAGTAATCCTTATAGCTAAGGATATTAATAACCTTATTTATTTTACCTAGTTTAGGAGAATCTTAGTTTAAATTTCCTAATACTAAGGCTTTAAGGTAGTTTTTCGCTATTATAAGTAGGGTATATACCCCCTAAAGGTTTTATCTAGGTTAATCTATTACCGGAAATATATTATTTTCGATATTCTTAAGTAATATAGGTATAAGAGGATATCCTCGAGTTAATAATCGAGTAAGTACTAGAGTTAGTATTTAAGTAATACTTATAGTTTATCGAGTAGATTATTAAAGTATTATAGATAAAGATAATAACGAGTTCTCCGAGTCGGAATCGATATTATTAGGAAATCTTTTATCGTTAGCTTAGTTTTATACTTAGGTATTAATTAAATAGGTAATACTATCTAATTTCCTAAAAGAGAGATTAAAGCCTTCTTCTCTAAGGGCCTTTTTCTACGATATAAAGAGTATTTTATTATTTTTCTTCTACTCGTCGAATTTAAATATAAACGATTTAAAAGATCCTTATAACTTAGTAAGGTTACCGAATAATTAAATTATTCTTCTAAAGCCTTTAAAAGCGAGTTTTAGTAGTATCCTTTTTAGTTAATTATAAAAATATTTTTAATAAATATAATTATAACTATAGTAAATATTAAAGTATAGAGGATTAATACGAAATAATATTAAAATAAAAAAAAAGATAATATATAGAGGGTAAATAAAGGAGGTAAGGAATATAAAAAAGAAGGAAAGGTAAATAGTAAGAGTAAGGAGTAGGAGAGAAAGGTAAAAGGTATTAAAAGGAAAAGGTAAAAAGTATTAAGGGGAGAATAAAGGAGAAGGGGATTTTAGGAGCGTATTAGTCTATTATAACCTAGTAATTTTACGCGTTTATTACCGGGTAATACGACTAGTCTTCTCCCTAGGCTCCTTAGGCTAGTATTCTTCTAGAGTCTTCTTTTTCTTTCTATATATTATTTATAAACGCGTTTTTAGCTCTTCGTATTTCTTCTTAAACTCTTTAATTAAATCCTTTTACTAGAAATCCTTAAGGGTAATTTATTAATTATTATTATTTAAGTATCTTTTTTAACTATTAAGATACTTTATCCTTATTATTCTTTAACCTTTTTTAACTTTTCTTATATTAAGGATTCGGTTAACCTCGAAGTTTTAAGTATTAGGTTTAAGCCTAGGTCTTTCTCTAGGTATTTTAGTAGGATAGAATTAAATAACTAATATAATAGGATAAATATTTAGGGAATTATCGAAATCTAATCGATAAGTAAGGTATTTAATATATTCGATAATATAAAAAGGATTTATTTATCGTTTAGCGAGTTTAATAATACGTTTATTAGCGATTTAATACCCTTTACCGAGTTTTAATTATACCTAGTTATTAGGTTTAAATTCGAGTTTCTATTCGAGTTTCTAATACTTCTTATTATATTATCTTTTTATAATAGTTTAGGTATATATAATTAAGATTATTATTTTATCCTTAAGGACTTCCCTAGATTTAGGTAAAACCTAATCTCTAAGATATCGAAAACTATTATTTATCCGAAATCCGGTTAATAATTCGCTTAGTATTATCTAAATAATAAAAGAGAAAAAGTTATTAAGAGAGAATTATAGAACGGGTAAGGTATTAATTTATTACTTATTAGGGAAGTTAACTAAGAAGAAGTATAGTATAATCTTAATTATCTAGTTCTAACGTTCTAATAGTCTATTAGTTTAGGGATAGTATATTATTAATATTAGGAGTTTAGTTCTAAAGGCTAATTAAAGGGTTTTCTAAAAGTTAAAAGTAAATTTAGGATTTTAGTTAGATATAATCTACTTTAGAAAACCCTAGTTATATTTTACGAGATTAAAGTATAGTCTTTAGGCTTATTCTTCGGTAGTAAAATAATTATAATCGGGGATTAGAATATATATCTTCGAGAACTTATTAATTATAATAAGTAAGGTATTATAGAACTTCCCTTTAGGTTTAGACTAAAATTACTACTTTATCCTTAAGGACTTCCCTAGATTTAGGTAAAACCTAATCTCTAAGATATTAAAGACTATCGTTTATCCGAAATCTAGTTAATAATTCGCTTAGTATCGTTTAAATAATAAAAAAGAAAGAGTTATTAAGAGAGAATTATAAAGCAGGTAAGGCGTTAATCTATCGCTTATTAGGGAAATCGGCTAAGAAGAAGTATAGTATAATCTTAATTATCTAGTTCTAATATTCTAATAGTCTATTAGTTTAGGGATAGTATACTATTAATATTAGGAGTTTAATTCTAAAGGCTAACTAAAGGGTTTTCTAGAAATTAGAAGTAAATTTAGGATTTTAGTCGAATATAATCTACTTTAGAAAACCCTAGTTATATCTTACGAGATTAAAATATAGTCTTTAGGCTTATTCTTCGATAGTAAAATAATCGTAACTAGGGATTAGAATATATATTTTCGAGAACTTATTAGTTATAGTAAGTAAGGTATTATAGAACTTCCCTTTAGGTTTAGACTAGGGGGAATTCTTTAAAAAGACTATAGGAAGACTAGTAATAAAATCTATAATAATAGTATAAAAGGGGATTACCGGAGATTAGATTAATACTATTTTTTTAAAAGGGGGTTAACGATTAGTCTAGTTATATTAATATATATTATAATCGTTTATAATTTAGTTAATCTTCTTTTTAAGTCATATAATAATAAAACTAGAAGATATTTTCGCTTATATCTATCTCCTTCCTATATAGAATTTACGAAGATAATATTCGGAAATTAGTTTATTAGTATAATCTTTTAGTATATAAAGTTATTATTATTTATTAGTATTTTCGAAAAATAAAAGGTCGTGAGAATATATAAAAGCGAGTCCTTTTTAAGAGTTTTTATTACTAAGTTATTCGAGGATTTCTAACTATTTTTAATCCTTTTTATATCCTTTAGATATCCGGCGGTAGTACTTATTATTAAGAATAGCTTTAGTTAAAACGAGAATATAGTCTTAATTAATATTATTTTCCTAAATATCTTCGAGTTCTCTTTATCCTTTTTCTAGCTTAGCTTTAGAAAGGAGTCTAAAGAGGGAATCGGCTAGAATATTAAAAGCTCTAGGAATATATTAAACCTCTAATAAATACTAACTTAAGTACTAAAAAACGATAATAAGGAGATTATTACTTTTTATACTAATAGTAAATAGTAAAGTTTATTTAACTATAGTTAAAATAATAGTATAGTTTATAAAAACTATAATTTTAGGTTTCTAAGTATTAATTAAGTAAGTCCGAAGTTTTCTATATACCTAGATTAAATAGGTAATCTCTAATTCGGTTAGCTAATACCTAGATTTAGTAGGTTTAAAAAACTAATTAAGGTAGAAAATAAGTCTAATAGATTATCTAGGGGGTATTAAGGTTAGTTTTTATATTTCCTTATTATTAAGATAAAAGAGGTAGGCTATAAAACTATTTTCTTATAATACGTTAATCTATAAGAAGAGTTAATAATTCGGAAAGAATTAACTAAGGGCTATATTATTATAGAGAGTATTAATAATATTATCGAAATAGTTTTTTTCTTCCTTTATAAGGATAATTTTAGACTAAAAAGTAAAGGTATTCCTTTTAGGTTTAATTAGGCTTAGTAAAAAATCACTTACTTATAAAATTACTTATAAGTGATTTTGATTTTGAGTGATTTTACGATGATTTTTTGCTTAGTAATATAAGTTTGAGTAATTTTAAAGAGCTTGAAAATCAGAGTGATTTTTAAGTGATTTTTTATAAGTGATTTTATATACGATTTTCTGATTTTATAAAATCATAGGGTATTTTTTTTTTAATTTAGTATATAGTATATATAGTTAAAAAAGATACTTTAGAACCTATTTTTAGCCTTATAATAGTAGAAAATAAGTAGAAATATAAAATAACCTTTTTTAATTTTTAAATATAATATTATAAATAAGATATTAAATTAATTATTTAACTTTTTAATAACTTTTTAATTACTTATAAATAATTAACTAAAGTAATAATTATTAGTTAATTAGTTAATAGTTAGTACTTAAGTAACTTAAGTTAATAGCTTAAGTTTTAACTAGTACTTATTTATTTACTTTTAATTAGAAGAATTAACTAAGTAATTAATATTAAAACCTTTAATTATACTTATAACTTATAAGTATAATATAATAAATAGTAAAGATAAATAACTATTAATAGCTAAAGATTAAGCTATAGAATAGGTCTTTATATATTAATACGATATTTTATAAGTTTTCTAGAAATCTTTAAAAATAAAGATAAAAACTTTTTTTAAAAAATATAATACTTATTATAAATTAATTAGGCTTTAAATATATAATAAGGCGTTTTATCTCTTCTT
>PDHP01000237.1:0-50161 GCA_003339455.1 Ophiocordyceps camponoti-leonardi (nom. inval.) | reverse complement strand
TTACTATTATACTAAGTAGGAAAAATCCCTAAAAGGGGTAAAACCCCCTAATAGTAGAGCGAAAGTAGGGCCCTAGGCCTTTAGGCGGGGGGGCTATAGGGTAGGGGTAAACGAACGTATAATAGGATAAGCTATCTACTTAGATAGTCTTATAGATTATATAAGAAAGAGGGGAAAAAGGGGGGGGGGGGGGGGGTAGGAGAAAGAGAAAGAGAAAGAGAGAAAGAGAAAGGAGGGGGGGAGCGGAGAAAAGAAGACTTAACCCGGTATACTAATATAATAGGCGGTAAGGTATAGTAGAAAAAAGGGTATAAAAACCTTAATTATTCCTCCTTTTTCCCTTTTTTCTTTCTTCCTTTATTAATATTACTTTAGTAAGTACTTCCTACCCCTTCTTACGTAAGAAAAGAGAGGTAATTATAAGGGTAATAGAAGGGAGAATAATAAAGGAGTATATAATTAATAAGTACCCTATAATTAACTTATCCCCCTACCCCTATTATATATTCTTAGCTAGTAGAACCTAATAAACTATATAATATCCTTTATAGTTTATATATCCTATACTTAATCGAAAAAGGCTCTTTTTACTAGGATTAAAAGAATAAATAAATAATAATAAGGAGAGGGGCGAATAAAGTCTAGGTAAAGAGTAAATAGCTATAGTTAATAAGGGGTAAATACCCGATCGGCTACCTACTATTATTATACTATAGTATATAAGTATTATATAAAGGTAAAAGTCGACCGGAGGAGTAAGTAGGGGGCGAGAGAAATACTAATAAATAATAGTTAGTATTACTAGTATTAGCCTAGAAAATAGCGGAATTAATAGCTTTTATTAAGTAGGGCGAATCCTTAAACTTAGCGAAGGTAAATAGTATAAGTATAATCCGAGTAAAGGGAGTTAATAGAATAATAATTTCGAAAGCTTTTTAAGGAGTTATAATAAATTATAAAGGAGGAGTAGGATAGGGTTATATAACCTTAATTATTACTTATATAAGCGCTTATTAACCCGCCTAAGCCTATAGTTCTTACCCTACTAATAATAATAATAATAATAATTATAATAATACTAATAATAATAATAAGTATACTTATAGGGCTAGTATAAAATAGCGGATTTATAAGGCTAATCCTTATACCGAATATAGGTTACCCGAATTAGCCGAATTACCTATAGCCCCTAAAAACGCTTAACTTATTACTATATATTACTCCTACTCGAAATAATAAAGTTATCGATTAGTAAATTCTTAGCCTTATTAAATATATAGCGTATTCGCTCGACTAGATTAATAAACGGCTAGAGAAATAGGTAAAGGTAGACGAGGAATAGTCGAAGAATAATTAGTAAATAATAGAATAGATTAAAACCCGCCTTTAGTAAATCGAGAAAAGGATAAACTAAATAGTACTCTAGATAATAAGCGATAATATACTCTTAGTATACGTATTTAATAATAATAAGGCTTTTAACTAGGAGCTAAATATTAATAGATATATATTATATTACTCCCTATTTAGAGATAAGCTAGAGTCTACGTATTAGGTAATTAAAAGGCTATATAAGAATATAAAAGGGGACCTTAATATCCTTAGGGATACTATAGAGTATAGGGAGTAGGCTAAAGAGTAAAAGAATACTAGGGGGCTAATAGAAGAATAATAGGAGGAAGGTAAAAGGGGAGGGGGTAAGGGAGAGGGAAATAGTATAAGGGAGTCGGAAAAGGAGGTAATAGTAAAAAAGGGTAGGATAAAGAATAAGGCGGCGGTAATAAAGGGGGGTAATAGAACTCTGCTTATAGTACCCTTAGGGGAGGAATAGGGGGAAAAGGAGAAGCTTACGAAAAGGTAGAAAATAATAAACGAGAAAATAGGAATAAAGGCGCTAAAAAGGGGGTATAAACGCCCCCTAAAAAGGGCTAATACGGAGGATTATATAGCGGCTAAAATAATAAATAAAGGATAGGGGGGGTTAAATAGTAAAAAGGGGATAAGTAGTAATAGAAAAGGTAATAATAAATTAAAATAATACTAAAGCTTATTATACTTATAAACCTAGGGTAAGGTTAAATTAGTATAATTAATATAGGGAAGAGAATTACCTAGTAAGGAGGCTAGCGTAGGATTTATACTAGAGCGCTTAAATAAGGTCCGCCTAGTCCTTTAGGGGAGTAATTAGAGTATAAAAAAGGAGAAGGTAATATAAGGTAGTAAAATAGTAATAGAGGAAAATATATTTAGCCGTTTTATCTTCGCCTAAGTTATAAGGGTAAAGAGGTAATAGTATAAAGGGAATACGGTAAGTAAAAAGAAACCTATTAAGTCTAATCCTACTAGTATAGAGTTAGGTAAAAAGGCTATTAAAGAACTTTAGGAAAAAGGTATACTTCGTAAGGAGGATACTTAAACGAAAATAAGGGAACGTATTAATAGTATAATTATAGGATTATTTATACTATTTAAGGTATTATTCCTTAGCTTCTTAACGAGTATACTATTTATCCTAAAGGTAGAGGTCTAATAGTCGGCGAGACTATAAGCTAGTAGTTCTAGAACCTACTTAGGAGGTAAAGGCTTATTATATATTCCTAAGGGTAATATAGGGGGTAATAGGGGGATAGCTATAGTAAGGGCGGAGTTAATAGGTAACCCGACTAATAACTAAACGGACTATAGTAATAAAACCGCGGGATTCGAGGAGCTAGTAAATACGGGCGGAATAATAGGTTAAGTAAACGTTAAAAAAGGGGATATATACTTCGATTTCTATATAATAGCTAGGTATAGCCTAATAAGCCCTAGTAATAGTATAAAGATAATAGGCTTAGACTTTTATAAGCTTTTTAATCGTAGGATTAAAAGGGTTACCCCTAGCTAGGGTAGGGGGGATAAAGTAAAAAGAACTATAGGTAATAATAATACGAATAACCTTAGTATATACCTCCTTAGTATAGGGGAGTATAAAGCCCTAGGTAGAAGTAATAAGGCTAGTAAGTATAAGCTATTATTTTTATAGCTTTTACTAAAAGCACTAAAAGTAAGCTTTTTATTAGAGCTTCTAGTAAATCTAAACGCTAAGTATATAGGCTTCCTAGGTAGGGGCGATTAATACCCTATCGAGATTTAATAGGAAGGTATTCGCTTAGTAAGCCCTAGTAAAGTAAAGGAGTTTATTTTTAAGGGGTTAAAAGGATATTTTATACTCTTTTGCCTAATCTTAATAAACCCCCTAGGCTTAAATAAGCTAAGCTTAGACCTAAGCTAGGGTATAATTAGTATTAATAATATTCGTATTATTAATAAAACCTATAGGAATAACCCTTATAATTCTTTCTAAACGATAATAAAGGGAGGAAATATATAGGATAAAGAGGATAAGCGATAAAAAGAACCCTTAGGGTACCCCCTTTAAAATAAAAATAGGGTTTAAGAGAATACTATTAATACGTATATAGGATATCTAGTCTACGAGGTAAGAGTAAAGGAGAGCTATAATCTAAGGAGGGAACCTAAGGTAATTAAGAGTTTAAATAAGCTTATAGTATAAAATATAGTTAAAAGCCCTTATTATATTAAGTATAAATAAGGAAATTAAGCCTTAAAGGCTTTATATTATCCGAATAGTCTTAATAAGGAGAAGTAGAGTACTATTTATAGATTAGCTAGGGTAATTACCTATTTACCTAAAAGATAGGATACTCTAGAGTTCTATAATTATAAAAATACGCTTTATAAGGATAGTTTTAAGAACCTTACTAATAGTATTAAAGAGGGAGATTAGCCGGTAATCGCCTAGGGTCTAGTAAACCTTAGGCGATTTACCTTACTTATAAAGAATAATAATATTAGAGATTTTATAGGTAGTAGGAAAGTAGGCTTAGGAGATATAACCTTAGAATAGTCTAATAAGAATTATAATAAAGGGGGGGCTATATCCCTTAAGGAAGCCGACTAGGATACTATTAAGTCCTATAGACTTTTATAATAAAATACTATAAAGCGCTTTATATATATTAGAGTCCGTAATTATAAAAGAAATATTAAAAAGGGGGAATAGGTTATTAAGGTTAAATAATAAAAGGGCGGTCGGAGGGTAAGGGAAGAATTTATTATTCAAAAGCTAGACTTTTCTATTAAAGTTAAATATTAATAGGCTATTAAGGGAGGAGGCTAGTAAAGGAGTATAAGCTAGCTAAAGGGGGGGCTTAATTATATAAATAAGCCTATTAGGTTATAAACTATATAGTATAGGGGTTTAAGAAGGCTAAAGCTAAAAAACCCCTTTATATATTCCTTTTAGCTATATAAATAGACTTTTTAAGGGTTAATATTATATTCTAATAATCCTATTAATAAGAATCTATTAGGTTTATTTATTAGTATTATTAGGTCCTTTTCGTAAACCTAGTCGTATTAGTTATTTTAGGAGTTTACTAGGGGGCCGAATAGGGTTTAAAGGACTAAGGATAGTATAGGATAATAATAGTTATTATAGCCTTTAGTTTACTATAAAACTAGGCGATAAAAGAGTTAATTTCCTTAAATAAGGAAGTATAAATATAAAAAAGAAAAAGGTAATTCTTAGCCTCCGCTAGAAGAATATCCAGGTAAAAGGACTTCTAATAGTAGAAGGGCTTAGACTCTAATAAAAGAGTTATATAAAAAAAGGTAGCCTAAGGAATATAATTAAAGCTATAAAAAGTTAAATCGGGGCTAAGAAAAGTAGGAAGGCTAAAGGGGGTAGCCTAGAAAAGGTTAATCGTACTAATCTAGCGGTTATAAACCTCCTAAATAACCTCGTAAGAAGGGGTTAAAAGCTTAAGACTAAAGGAGGTAATAGTATTAAAAAGGGTTAAAATATAAAGTAAAGTATAGTTATAAAAATCCTATAATAGGTAATAAGAGTTAAAGTCCTTAAGGATAATAGCTAGAGAATAAGTAGGGAGTAATTAGGATAGGAGAGGGATAAGCCTAGTAGAAATACTAAAAGGTAGGGAGTATAAAAAGAGAATATAGGGATTATTATAAAAGGAAACCCTAATAATATCCTTTAAAAGAATAGGGTTCTAGGACTTAATATCGTATTATTTATAAATATAAATAAGTATATAGCTAGAGCCCTAAATAACGTAGTAAAAAGCAAGGCTAAGGAGTAGTAAATAATCGTATAAGTCGAGTTAGAACTCCTAAAGAGTAATAATATTATAGTTAATAGCGAAGGAAAGGGTAAAATAGGTAAAGTAGTTTATACGCTAAATATTCTAAATAAAGGTTATAATCTTTATAATAATTATATTAAAAGTATAAAGAATAGTAATTATATAAAAAGGGTAAGCTAAATATACTAGGTATAGGATAGAGTAGAGGAAGGTCTTCCCCTATTACCCTATTTACCCCTACCCCCCTTAATACCCCTTATACTTTTATAAAGGGTAGTTATTCCTTAAGAGGAGAATATACCTTATAAGGCTAAAGCCCTATAAAGAGTAGGATTACCCCGAGTTATTAAAGTACTTTATATTAAAAGTCCGCCTTAGGGCGTAGGGCTAGGGGTTAGATCTTAAGAGGAAGCGAGAATAATAGGGTTAAAAGGCTAAGAACCGGCGAGATTAAGGTTTAAAGCGCGGTTAAAGTCCTCGGGGGAGCCCTAGTAGGGTTATTTACGTAGGGAAACCTATATAAAGCTATTAGTATTAATAAAGGGGAATAGGTAATAGGCGGGCGATTAGGCTATAGGCGGCTCTTAAAAACACTAGGGGCGGAGTAAATAGTTAGCCTTAGCCTTTTTCTATTATTATTAGGAGATAGGATAATCGCGTACCTAAGTAGTATAAGTACTATTATATAAGAGGTAGTATTAGGATTAATCCCCCTTATTAGTAGGGTAGGACCCTTTTTTATTATTATATAAGGCGGAATTATAATAATTATAATAAGGGTCTTCCTAATAGTATTTAGAAATATAATTATACTAAAAGTAATTATAGTATTACTTAGGGTATATTAATTTATTATAGGGTTTATAATAAATAATCTCCGAGTTAATTATAAGGCTATTTATATAGAGTCGGTTTATATTAATTATACTATTAATACTAAAAATAAGGTTTATCTAGGGGGTAATACCTTATAAGCCCTTATATGGTTTTATAGCCTTAGAGCGAGTAATATTAATACGGTTAATAGTACGGAGAATAATAAGGAGAGTATTATAATCCTAGAGAACGGACTCTATATAAATACCTTTAGTAATAATAGCGAAAGTCTAGCGTATATATATTACTCCTATACCGAATACTCGCTAAATCTAATTATCCTAATCTATAAGACTCTTTTTTTTAGTATTAAAAGTAAGGATAATATTATTATTCGGGAGGTATTAGGCGATAATTATAGCTAGTATACTTATTACTTTATTTACTTTAATAATAAGGGTAAAAAGGGGTAGGGATAGGACCCTATTTATAATAGGAATATCCTTTAGGGAGACGAGGATTTTATAATCGTATTAAGCGGGGACTAGGCGGACCCTTATTAGGATACTAATAATAGGTTCCCTAGTAGCGGCGAGAATAAAGGCCTAAGATAATTAACTAGAGGAGGCGGATTTCGTCTAGAGTACGGATATAATAGCTTTCTCTATAGTTTTTTAAATAGCCTTAGTAAATAATATAGGAAGGGGCGTAGAATCTATTAAAAGAGTAATAGAACTCTAGGAGTAAAGTTTTTTAGTAAGGGAATTAATAATAGTTTATATAGCGTAAAAGCTATCCTATAAGACTACTTAGGTAAGTTTATCGAAAGCGGACTTTAGGAGGGGATTAATCGGAGCCTAAGGCGTATTTATAAAAGGGTTATTAAAGGACGAAATAACGTTAAAGGAAGGCGAACCCGCCGGCTAGTTCTAGCGGGACTATTAGAGCCCGAGGGTTCCCCTATCGAGGTTTATACCTCTACCCGGGTCCCCCCTAGAGGCCTTACCCGATAGTTCCGTATATAGGGCTATCTTCCTAGAGGAAGGAAGCGTATAGAAGAAGCTATAAAGATAGGTTATTAGTCGTATTAAACGGACTAGCGATAAGCTCCTTTTCGTCGTATTACGATATTAATCCTATAGGCCTAGTTTTTAAATTAGCGTTTAAAAAGATATATTTTAAAGGGGTTTTATAAGGCTATTTATAACTATTATATTAGTTAGTATATAAGTAATACGAATTATTCCCGCTTTTACCTCTTACTATAAGTAGTAGTTATAAATATCTATATACTTTAGTCGGGTTTATAGCTAATATACCTCCTTATTTATAATACTTATTATTTAGGTATTATTATACTAGATAATAATCCTCGTATTATTTAGCTCGACTAAGAGTTCCTATAGTAATCGACTAGTAAATATCGATTCTTTAGCTACTTATAAAAGGGCTAAGAGCTCTACCTTTATTATTAATATTATTATTATCTATTATTTATTTATACTTTAAGTAATTATACCTCCGAATAACCTAATAATCTAGGCTTAGGAGCTATATCGGTCGGGGTTATCTATAAAAAATATATTACTTATTTTTTCGAGGTTATTATTACCCCTAAAGGTAAAGCTTAAATCCCGAGTTAATTTTAAATAGTAAAGGACCCGATTAATTACCTTATAGTATTCAGGACCTGGATTTTTTATTATACTATACTAATCTCGAGATAGTAAATATAATATCTAGCCGGGTTATTACTATAGTAAATATAGTAGATTTAATCTTTTTCTAATAGCTTTATATTAACTATAAAGATAATTACCCTTTAAAAATAATCGGGGGGATTATACTTATAGGGGTAAGGAAAACTCCCTTCTTATTAGTAAGTTCCGCTATCTTATCGATATAAGCCTTTTAGGAAAGCTAGATCTTCTATTAAAATCGGTTATAAAGGACTTATAGCCTAATAAACTAGTAAATAGCCTTACCGCCTATAAGGATATATTATTCCTAAAGCTTTTCTTATATCTTAATACTTAACTCCGAGGATTCCTTTATATAGCCGAAGATAATATTATTAATATAAAAGAAGATAATAATACCTTCCTATATTATATAGTAGGGTTTACTAGGAATCTTATAAAAACCTATTTATTATAGTATATTAGTTAAGTACTTATACTATAAGAGAGGTAATTTCTATAGCCCGTATAATACCCTTTTAGCTATAAAAGTTATCCGGGCTTTGTATATTTAGTAGGTATTCTTATAAATATATCCTTATTAAGGGGAGTATTAACGAAAGTATTTACTACGTTATATTAAGTAAGCTTAAGATCGAATTATACTACTACTATAATAAATATATAAAAGCTTCGTATAATTAGTATAATAGTATAGGTTTTTTCTTTTATTATTAGTTATTAATCCCTACGCGTAATTATTCGGGCTTTATACTTAATTAGCTTATTATTCTCGTTAAACTTATATATATAAACCTATTTATAGCTAATTACTCGCTATATTGCCTTTTAGGATAGTATCTCCTCCTACGAGTCCGAGTATTCCTTATTATAACTCTATAAATAATTAGCTTTAGTATTTAGGAAAAGGTCTTTTAGCGGATACCTAAGTATTTATATATAATATCTCGGGGGAGGCGGAAGATCTCCTCGCCTAATTCCTTTAGCTATTATAAGCTATAGGATTATCGCTTTATCGACGAATTTTCCTATATTATTATCCTTTATAAGAGGACTAATAAGGGTACTAGTATAAAAAGCCGTATACTATACGTAGTTTTTTACCCTTTATCTCCTTTTTAAGTATATTCGATATATATTTTTATTACCCTTATTATCTTCCTTCGTTTTATTCGTCTTAATTTAATCTAATACTTATTATAGCCGTTTTTTACCGATTAATTTAGGTAAACCCTAGTATAAACCTTCGGGTATCCCCTTAAAATATTACTAGCAATTATAGTTTCTAGTTATTATCGTAATAAAAAGGCTTATAGGTAGGCTTCTTAATAGAGTAGGGTATTTTAAGGTAAAGGGGGCTTTTTTTATACTCTTACCCTCTTTATTTAGGGTACTCGCTTAGGGCTAGTTAGTAGAATCTCCTTAGCTTTCGTATTTACTCGCTTAGGGAACTAAGGCTTTATTATTCTCCGATTTATTTTCTCGGGTTTTTAGGAAATTATTTATATTAATAATATAGCCTATATCTTTTTCGTCTTCTACCTAGGGCTCCTTAACTTAAGGATTATATACTTCGTATTCTAGTATTTTAATATAGGTTAAAATATTTATATAAGTCTTTAGATTAGTTTTACGTAAACTATTATAAATATAGTTAATATTCCCTAAGAAAATCTCCCTTTCGTCGAAGAATATATCCCGGGTAAAGATAATCTTATCTTCTATTAATACTTAGATTCGGTAAATATTTAAGGAATTATATTTAATTAAATATCCGATTTACGCCCTAGGGTTAAGTCGGTATAGTTTTTTTATACCCGCCTTAGTATTAATTATTATAGTATATACTTTATAGCTATATACTCGGAGATAACTAAAATATAGTTTTTATTTAAAAACGTATTCGAATAGGGTTTTCTACTTATTTCTATACTAGGGTATACGATTAAATAAATATACTATAGTCTAGAAAATTATATACTAGAATAGTATAGGTAGGTTTTCTTTTATAGTTTATACTTTTATTTTAAGGACTCCTCCGATTCTTTTAGCTCTACTATTTTATTTCTAAGTATATAAAGCGGAAGGTTTAACCTTAATACTTCTTCTCGTAAAAAAACGATATATTTCCGGTTTAAGAAGAACCTTTTTATTATACTTAATTATATAGATTTTAAATAAGTATTAATAAATAAAATAGTTTAATACTAACTCTAGGGCGCTAAAAAGTTATAATTACTTTTAATTTTTAAAATAATAATCCTATATAAAACCTAATACCCTATTTATAATTAGTATAATAGATTTAAAACTAGCGGAGTTAGGTTTAAAATTATAAAAGTTAATTATAAGAGTATTTCCCGGGGTTTTAAAATAATCTTATAGTTTCCGGCTAATTTAATAGGTAATCTTAATTATAGTATAATTCTTATATTCTATAAGGGGGATTCTATCCTTTCCCTATAATTATATTCGAAAACCCCTATACGTATTTAAGATATACTTTAAAGCTTATAGACTTAGGTAGCCGAGTTTATAATACTATACGGTTATTATTAATTTCTAACCCTTTTTAAAGGTTATCGAATTATATACGTTTTAATAAGTTATAAAGGCTATAAGGGTAATAGGGTAAGATTCTAATATAAATTAATTATAATAAAAGTATACTTAAGTAATTAGGTCCTTTAATTTTATTCGGAGTATAAATAGGGTATATTTTAATAACGTATCCTACTAGATTCCTTTTTATTAGAATAATTAGTATAAGATTAAGTTATATATAAAATTTTAATAGAATACTACTCCTCGTAGTTATAGGATTATCCTCCTTATCCTAATTAATACGCTTAGTTAAATGTCTTCGTATCCCTAAATTAGGATTCGCGTATCTCCTACCTATACGAAATCGCCGAGGTTTACCTTATTAAAATTCATAAAGCGAAAAGTATTATTAAAAATATAAATTATTATACTAGAGTCGAGAATTATAGAGTTATAAAGGGGGTACTCTATTATAGAAAATACTAAGCCTATATTTTATACGTAAAAATACGCTAGGGCTTACCCCTTTTTATATAATAAGTAGGAGGAAGAAAACTTATTCTAGTTATTATTCTAGCCTACTTTTCCTTATACTAGCCTTTCCTATATAAGCCTTATACCTTTCGTTTCCTACTATTATACTAGCGTATTATTATAAAGCGTATAATAATACTCCCTTTTATATATAGTCGAATTATATAGAGGGTAAGGGGGGTATTTACCTTTATTTATCCTCTATCCTATAGGATAACCGCGTTTTTCCCCTTTTCCCTTGTTTTAGCCTTATTAATTATTATACCTCCCCTTATCTCTTAGTCGGTACTTATTAATCTAGTCCTAGTTATTTCTTCTAGAATACTAATCTCTCGAGTTTTTATTAATAGTATTATTATTAATATTATTATTATTCCTATTATTATTTCTATTATTCTTATTATTATTCTAGGAATTATTATTATTCTTATTATTCTAACCGCTATAAATCGTCGGGAATACGCCTTTATTAATCCTAATAGTATCTTAAGCGTTTAGGATACTATTAAGGCGTTTTTTAAATAATTCTATATACTTATTAATACTAAAATCCGGGTTTTTAACCCGCTTATTTTTAATAAAGTTTTAAGCCTATAAGCGTAAATAATCGTATTATTAAACTATACTATAAAAATCTATAGCCTAGGTATATTTATTAATTACCTATAAAAGATCTTCGCTCTTTATTATAATTATTATTATTTACTAGTTTATTAATTAGCTAAACTAATTCTTCGGAGCTTTTTTAATATTAAGGATAGTCTTATATTTTTTATAAAGCTTAGTATTAATTTAAGTATTTATTAACCTATAATTTTCTTTAATATTAGTATACTATTTAGCGAGTATACTATCCTTATTATAATAAATCCGAAGAATAATCCTATTAGCTATTTTTTAACCTAATTCTTTAATTTCTTAGCTTTATTATTAAGTTTCTCCTAAGTTTTCTTCGTATTAAAATTCATCGTTTACTCTATCTACTATTACTTAAAGTAATAGTCTTTTTCGGCTATAGAGATATTATTAGTATTTATAAAAGCTAGTACTTATAGTTCCGCTAGAAAATCTTTATAGCCTTAGATCTATTCCTAAAGCTTTACTCCTTTAGCTCGGCTAATAAATATTAACCTCTAGGTTTTCTAATTGGAGTTCGATAAAAGGGTAATATTCTTCCTATTACTATTTATTTTAAATAACTTTTAGAAACCTAGGTTATTCTATAGATTAGTTAATAATAAATAATCGGGATTATAAAATAGTTAAAAATACGGCTTTTAACTATTAGGAATTCCGAGAGTTATAATCGGGATTAGAAGGTTATATAGTAAGAAATATATATAAGATATATATATAAGAGAGAAATATACGTATAAGTATAAATATAGGTATATATATAGGAGAACTATAAGCTCTAAAGTCCTTAACTAATAGTCGGAAGACCTTAAATATATATATAATCTTAATCCTTATCTATAAGGAAATCTCTAAGGGCTCCTAATTACTACTAAGAGAGAAAAGGGGTTATTACTAGGGTAGTAAGATATTAATATCTTAGTATTAGAGATTTCTTACGGAGTTTCTCGTATTCTAATGGGTTATATAATATCGACTAGGTCCTTCCTTTCTAATACCTAAGAAAAAATAGAAAATAAATAAAAAAAACAAAAAAAATAAGTTAAATATTTATAGTCTAAAGTATAGATTAAGTATAGTTTTTACTTTTAAAAGACTTTTTTAAAGTATATAAAATTATTTTCTTTTCTTAATAGTATTTTATTAATATTTTTATAACTTCCTTAATCTTAGCTTTTAAAACTTATAAAAATAATAAGAAAATAAAAGAAAAATAATTCTATTTACTTAAGTTAGAAAAAAGTTATTATATATATTATAAAAGCTACTATCTACTTTATAGCCTAAGGATATTATTATTATTTTCTTATTATTTTTTTAAAAACTATATAAAGTATATATTTTCCTTTTAACTACTTATTATAGCTTCTTAACTTATATAAGCTTATAATATTATTAAAAAATATTATTTTACTATGATTTTATAATAATTTTTATGATTTTTAAAATTACTTATAATTTTAGGTAATTTTCTATAAGTGATTTTATAAAATTATTTTCAAAATCAAATTATAAGTAATTTTACCCCTATACCCTATATAATTTTATAAAATTACTTAAAAATCACTTACTTATGATTTTTTATAAACCCTAACTAGGATATACGTTTCTTTCTTATTAAAAAAACCCTTAAGGTATAAGAGGGTTAGAAGAATTATACTATATACTAAGGTAATATACTCTAGGTTTTCGCCTACTAGAAAAGGAATCTTATAACTTTTATAAATAATATTCTCTAGGCTTAAATAAGCGATTCCTATAATAATAGGGTTAGGGCTATTATTATTATTTTTAAAAAGGAGTAGGGTAATTAATATTAGTAATTTTAATTCCTCCTAGAGTTTTTTATAGGGGTTAACTTAAAGGGTAATAATTAATTTAGCCTAAAGGAGTAAATTATTTAGTATAGTAGTATTAGGGTTAGGGTTAATCGTATTATTAGATTAGGGTATAAAGGTTTTTTTTAAAAGGCTAGTTAAAAAGATAATATTAAGGTTTATTTAAGAATACTATAAAATCTAGTATTAGTATTTATCCTCCTTTAAAAGCTTATTCTAGCGTTTTATATTAGCCTATTTTAATAGGAGTAATAGGCACTCCTAGCTATATAGCGGTATAAGGCTCCCGACCTAAAAGGCTAGATTAAGAAGATAATATTATTAGACTAGCGCCCGGGATATAGGGTAGGCTAGGGAGCCTAACCCTTATAATAACTAGACTAGGCTACGAGGCCGGATTCTTATATATAAAGAGGTCCTTTTTCTCCCTTTTTTCCTTCTTCTTTAAAAAGGCAAGTAAGGAAGCTAGGTAGCCCCCTTTTTTAAGAATATAAGTTAGTTATTATAAGTATATTTTTCTAGCCTTAGTACGGGTACTAGGCTATGGCTTCTTTCTTCTATTTTTAATCTGCTTTTAATCCGGATTTTTAACTACTTTTACTATGGATTTTTAACCCCTTTTTCCTCCTTTATTTTCCCCCTTTCCCCTTCTTTTTCCTTCTTTTTCTTCTTTTCCTTAGGAGTAGCCTTCCTCCCTCGCTAAAACTAGTCTCCGGGGTCGTAATTAAATATTATAATAAGAATATTTAGGGGGTATTTACTCTTTATAATACTCTGATATATATTTCTTCTCCCTAGCCGGTAGATAGCTTCCTCTTTAGCTTTATGGTAGTAATAGTATTAGGACTACTTAATTAAGGTTAATACCGGCTAATTTAGTCGGGAGGGGGAAAAGACGAGGGGCTCGTACCGATAAGCATAACTACCTATAGCCTCTTCTTTACCCTCTTTAAGGACCCTGCCTAGAGGACCTCCGGCTAGCCCGACGTTCTTTCTCTCGTTACTAGTTTTACCGCTCCTTTTTTCGTTGTTTTTAGCTTCCTTTCTTTCTCGCTTTTCTTCCTTCTTTTTACTTCTTTCTTTTTCTCCGGCGGTATAGGTAGTAGTAGAAGCCTCCTTAGTAATAACCCCTCTTCTACTCCTGCTTTTGGCTTTAAACGCCCTCCTTAGCCCTATTTTTTCGGCTACCTTTTTCCTTATTTAGTCTTTTATCTTCTTCTCTTCCCGCCTTAGTACGCCTTCTTAAACTACCGATCCGACTATTGACTACCCTAATTATTTAATTAATAGCCGGTAATAGTAATAACGGGATTAAGATTAAGATTAGGATTAAGATTAGTAGTAGCGGTTATAAGGTTCGGATACGACGTTTAAGTCTTTGCCCTCTTTACCCTCTAGTTCCTTCTCCGGCGTTCCTTTAGCTCCTTCTCCCTTACTTTCTTCTCGTTTGGCGTTATTAGTATTATTAGCGTTTTCCTTTCTATTACTTTCCTCTCTTTCTTCTCCTTCCCTTTCTACTCCGCCCTACCTTAGTCCCCCGTTATAGGACCTATAATAGTAATTACCCCCCCCTTCCTTAGTACCTACTTAGTCGTTCCTTCCCAGGCCTCCCCTTCTTCCCTTTTAAGGGTAGAAGATTAAATACTTCCTCGACCGATTCGAGAGGAAGTTCCCGGTAGAAGACGAACAACTCGAGTAGCTCCCTATCTTCCTCGGCCCCTATTACTACTAATAAGTCGAAGACCTAATAGACGGACTCTCCTAATTAATAGTTAAGATAATACTCCTTTATTACTATAGAGTATTTAATTAGGCCTATTAAGTAGGTCTCCTATTATAACTATAATAATATAAGGCTTAATAACCTAATAAGCCGAAAAATACGATCGATTAACTAGAAAGGTATACTTCCTTTTACTAATAGATTAATAGTACTAGTATATAAAATAATAGATTAACTATATACTCCTTTAGTCTTTTTCTAGCTCTATTATAAAACGTATAGTAAATACTAGTTAAAGACCTCGGCTACCCGCGTTTAACCCTATATAGTACTCTCTTTTCCCAGGCGTATTTTTTCGCTTCTATCCTCCTCGAAAACGAAGAATTAACCTAATAAAGGGATACTACTAATACTATTATACTTACCCGTTCCTTCTTGCCGTCTCCTTCTTACTATCCTCCGGAGCTATTACCTGGATAACTCTAGTCCTATAGGGAGTTAACCTTTCCTTTCTAGATAAAACCTACTATTACTAAGGGTTTTAATTAAGTAGTCTTTAGGAATAAGATTAATACTAAGGGTCTTCTTTCTTCTCTTTTCCTTTCTTCTTTTCCTTTTTTTATCTTTTTCCTTTTTTATTCTTTTTCTATCGGTTAGGTATCTCTATCGCCCTACCGAATATAGCGGGTTAATACGCTACGACGTTCACGTATAACTATACCTAGCGATCCCGTACATACGTATAATACAATAGTAATATACTAATCGAATAATAGAGGGATAAAGTACCCTTACTAATAGTAATCCTCGCTAGGTATACTTTTACTTTAGTCCTAAATACTTATCTTCTCTATTTAATATACGAATAAGACCTAATATTTATATATAAGATTCCCCTATTCCTATCCTTCGGAATCGAGTTAATATTAATCCGACTTTATATCGGAATCGCGAGGGATTTATACTAATATTTAACTAGAATTATATATAATACCGAGTATATAATTATACGGTATTATATAATATTATACCTCCTATTTAAGATTCCTACTAATCTATCTAAGTTATTATACGAGTATTCTAATACTAGTAACTTTTCTTTTTATAGTTAAATAAAGAGATAATATAAACTATTATTATATCCCTAAGTACTTTCTTATCTAGGTCTAGAGGTTTAGTCGAATAAAAGGCTAATCCGGATTTAATTTAAATAGGTTTTTCCTAGCGTATATTACTTTATTATATTATATATTTATAAGTATAATATTCGGTCGTATTATATATCTCTAAGACCTATTACTTAGTAGTATTATATATCCTAGGGGCTTAGGTCGAAAATACGTCAAATTTATTTTAAGGTCGTGTCGAACTTATATTAAAATTAGGTCGAAAATATAGTCGGATTTTATACCCCTAGTACTATTTCTTTTATATAAAGGGTTATATATCCGCGAGAATAAAAGATAGAGAAGAGAAAAACGAAAACTAAAGTCGAAAAATGTAATCGAAAAAATAGGTAGAAAAATCGAGAAAAGAAATAAAAAGACCGAGTCGAGTTAAAAGGGGTAAAAAAAAATTCTATAAACGTACTAAGTAAAATATAGTAGGGTAGGGTAAATAGCTAAAGACTCTAGCCCTATATAACCCTATAAGGTCGATAACCCTATACGAAAAATTCTCCGAAATCGTTTCTTCTTCTTTTCCCTACTATTATTATTACTATTATTATTATCTTCTTCCTTAACGTAAGTTTAAGCCGATTTTATTATAATTTCGAATTAAATTCGAGCGAGAATTAAGCTAATATCGAATAGAAATCGAACTATAGTAAATACGCGCTTATCTCGAAGTATAATAACTCTTATAACGCCGTTTTTATCGACTCGGGGTAGCTATAGTAATAATAGTAAATATAATAAACGCGGTAATAGTAATAGTATTAACTATAGTAATAGTAATAGTATTAGTATTAGTAATAGTAGTAATAATAATAACGGCGATAATAACGATAATAATAAGCTTAACCTCGTCCCTCTCCCTTTTCCTTATTATAATAAATTACTACTTATTTTAACCCTATTATTATATTATCTAAGGCTTATTTCTAGTTTATTTAGGAATTATCCTAGAATAAGCTAAGGATAAGTATAAACTTAGAATAAAATAATATCGAAGTTAAATCGATATTAGCTAGATTTTAAGTTAAAATTATATTAATTTCTAGTCGATCTAGCCCCTACTTTTACCTTTACTTATAGGTATAGTACCTCTACTTTTAGTCGGGCTCCTCCTTCTCCTCCTCCTACTCTATTAACGCCTTATACGTCTCGATTCTTAACCCCGGCCCCTATTATACTAACCCCTACCCCTCCCCCCCTAATATTATCGTCTACTTATTAGTATACTATAATTCGGGGGATAATTTATCGGGCTATCCTATACTAATCTTATATTAGTAAATTATCGGAATAGCCTCTTTCGATTAATACGTATTAGGTATAAGTATTAGCTAAGGTAAAGGCCTACTACCCGTATAGGAAAGGGGGAAAGCGCTATAATATAGTATAAACTCCTCCTCGAGTATATAAAACTTATAAAATTATTAACTAACTTCGAGGATATAAACCCTAGCGTTAGCTATACCCGTTATAACTACCCTTACCGAGTTCGTTTTTATAAACTACTAGTTAAATAAGGTATAGAAGGATAAGGTATATCTAATCTTACTTTAATATTTTATTAAACTCGATTCGAAGTTATACTAAATTTAAGCTAATATTATATAGTATTCGAATATAGTTTATCCTATACTAAATACTCGTTAGGATACTTATAGTAATTATACTTAATTTTTCTTTTATTCTTACTATTTTTCCTTTATCTTTTCCTTTATCTTTTCCTTTATTTATTTTTCTTTTTTACTTATTCGAATATACCCGTTTTATATACGTTTAAAAGTTTATATATTCGTAAAATTAGTATTATAATTACTAAGTAAAAATATATTTTATAAAATAAGTATAATCGAAACTAATTCGAATAGGAGTCGACTTTAGATTAAAGTTAAGTCGATTTTAAGTATATATCGAAAGAGAATCGAAAAGAAATTAAGTCGAAATCGATAAAAACTCTAATTAAAACTAGAGAAAAGCCGATTTAAAGAAAAGAGTAAATAATATTAACTTATAGTAGGTATTTACCGAGTACTATAGAACCGTCTTATTAAAGTCGAACTAAATACTAATAAAAGTATATCCGAAAATTTATTAAAAATAATTATAGCTTTTAGGATCCTATAGAGTATATAACTTCTACTATTTAAACTATTCTTCTATTCTA
This sequence comes from Ophiocordyceps camponoti-leonardi (nom. inval.), assembly GCA_003339455.1. Lineage (NCBI taxonomy): Eukaryota > Fungi > Ascomycota > Sordariomycetes > Hypocreales > Ophiocordycipitaceae > Ophiocordyceps > Ophiocordyceps camponoti-leonardi. The sequence goes on along the minus strand of PDHP01000237.1, from coordinate 31,863 downwards.
GTAAAGTAGTATTAAGTCTAGTATTATACGAAAGCGTATAGCTATTCCTAATACTAAGATTAATATCGGTTAAGTATTTTTATTACCCTACTAAATATAGCGGGTTAATACGCTACGATATTTACGTATAGCTATACCTAATAATCCTATATATATATATAATATAATAATAATATACTAATCGAATAATAGAGGGATAAAGTACCCTTACTAATAATAGTCCTTACTAGGTATACTTTTACTTTAGTCCTAAATACTTATCTTCTTTATTTAACGTACGAATAAGACTTAATATTTATATACGAGATTCCCCTATTCCTATCCTTCGGAATCGAGTTAATATCGATCCGACTTTATATTAGAATCGCGAGGGATTTATGCCGATATTTAACTAGAGTTATATATAATACCGAGTATATAATTATACGGTATTATACGATATTATACCTCCTATCTAAGATTCCTACCGATCCGTTTAAGTCGTTATACGAGTATTCCGATATTTTCGTATTTTCCTTCTCCTTATATCCTTTAATTACTCCCGTATTATTATCGCGTACGCCCGTCTTTTCTTACCTTTATCCTCTTCTTCTTCCCCCTTTTTAGTAGCTGTACTTATACTATAGGGAGTAGTTTAGTAGGAGTAATAAGTACTCCTAGCTATCTAATAGTATAAGGCTCCTAGCCTAGAGGGCTAGATTAAGAAGGTAATATTATTAGATTAACGCCCGGGATATAGGGTAGGCTAGGGAGCCTAACCCTTATAGTAGCTAGGCTAGGCTATAAGGCTGGATTTTTATATATAAAGAGGTTCTTTCCCCCCCTTTCTTCCTTTTTCTTTTAGAAGGTAAATATTACTATAAGTATATTTTTCTAGCCTTAGTATAGGTACTAGGCTATGGCTTCTTCCTTCTGTTTTTAATTTACTTTTAATCCGGATTTTTAACCCCTTTTTCCTCCTTTATTTTCCCCCTTTTTCCCTTTTTTTTTCTTTTTTTTTCTTCTTTTTCTTTAGGAGTAGCCCTCTACCCTTACTAAACTATATAAACGGATTAACCTATTAACTCCCTAGGAGTAAGCCTTATAAAATAATAAACGGAGAGTATTTAACGAGGGCTAGTAGGTTATTAGGCTATATAAGCTTATAAATAAAGTAGTTAAGGAGGAGATATTTCTCGGCTATTTAGTAAAATCCGATAAAAATATCCTAGTTATAGTTAATAACCTAGAATATCTCCTAAAATGAGTAATTATTAATTACTAGGGTTATTATAAAGTACTAGCGTATAATACTAGTATTATAGCCTTAGAAGTTAATAAGAGGAATCGGGCGGGTAAAAACAAGTTTAGTACTAAGGCTTTTTATAGCCTTTTTAGTAAATTAGTAGGATATAAGGAGGCGGGTATTTACTCTAGTATTATAAAGAGTAAAAGCTTAAAGACTAATATTATTAATCTAGATTATATTATTAATAGTAAAGGACTTTTTTAAACTTTCCTTTTTAAATAATACTTTTAAGATTATTATAAAGACTTTTAATAGCCTTAGTCTTTTCCCGACTCCTTATTATTAGAGTCCTTTTTTTACTTATAGGTAGTATATTTAATCGCTAAAGGCCTATAATTTTTAATTAATCTAAATAGTCTTTAGCCTAATAACCCTTTTTACTATATATAAAATAAATACTATTACCCTAATAACTTTCTTTTTAGCCTTAAAAAAGGCTTAGCCCTTTTTCTTCGAATTAATAGGTTATTTTTCCTTCTTATTAGTAGCTAAAGAATTATTATAAGAAGTATATATAATAGGCTTAAAATACTATTAATAATAAAAAATAGCGTTTTTAATAGCTTTATAGTATTCTTTATAGAAAATCCGAATATCCTTAGAAAATAATAAAAAACTAGGGTTAAGGTTAATTAATAAATACTTTAGGAGGATATACTTTAAATAATTTATTAGAGTATAAGCTTTTATTATAATATTATTAAATTTTATAATAAACTAAATAATATTCTATTTACTTATAAAGGAATAATATAACCCTTAAAAATAATCGATTAATTCTTAAAACTTATTTAGGTTCCTAAAGGCTAATTCTAAACTCTATATTATTTTTATAAGGTTAGAGTATAAACGCTTTTTAGATTTATAATAGTTTTTAAGCGTTTTTAAGCCCTTTTATTAAGGCTTTAAAATAAGAATAATATCTAGTCCTATTTATTATAGAATATTATATAATCGGTTTATATTTTATTTTTAAGTTTAATAAAAAAGGTATTAAACTCGCCTTACTTCCTTATTAAAGTCCTAATATCCTTATAGTAGGATTTAGCCTTATTCGAATAATCGTAATTAGGGTTTCTAATAATAATAAAATCCTTTTATACTATTTTACTAGTAATTATAAAACCTAAGGAGGAAAACCCCCTAAAAGTAATAGAAACTACTCTTTAAAAATACTTAGGGTTAATAATTATTTAGTTTTATTAAGCCTTTTCTACCCTAAGGGTTATTATTTTTATAAGTAATACTTATATATTTAGCTAGGGTAATAAAAAGGAAGCTATTTTAAAAGAATCTTATCCGGGGTTTTTTATTAAGGGTAAGAGAATCTAGGCTAGGTTTAGGTTTAATTATTCTAATCCTTTTAAAATAGGTAAGGGGTTTTAATCTTATTTTTCTCCCGAGTATTTGGCGTAGGGAATTTTAAAGATAAGTCTAGTAGAATAATAAACTTCTTTATTAATTATAAGGGTTTAATTCTTAGTCTTATATAGTATTTTTTATTTCTATAAAACGTAAAAGGGAATACGTATTTATTAAACGCTTATTAATAAGAAAATAAGCTTAGAATAGTATAATAGTCTTAGATAATAAGTAAATATATTAAGGTACTCTATACGAAGATTCTAAGCTAAAGAGAAAAGAAGGAAAAGAGGAAATAAAAGAGGGAATCCCGCTATCTTTATATACGGGTAACGAGGTCTAGATTATATAATAGAGGCTTAGGATAGGTTTTTTTAAGGTTTATATACGGGGTTATAGTTAGCGTATACGAGGTTATAATTAGCGCGTAATAATTATTAGGGCGTATTAACCTATTATATTTAATAGGGTTATAAAAATACCTAATTAATAAATACCCTTATTAAAAGGGAAGGTAATAATCCAGATTAAAGTAATTTAAATAATATAAAAAGGCCTTATAACCGGTAATTTAAAGCTTTAACTAGGCTAATAACTATTATATAAAGTATAATATACAAGGTGTGCTTAGGGGGCCCGCGCAAGGTGGTTCAAGCGACGAAGCTTTAGAATCAGAGTACTTGAAAAGTCGAATGCTAATTAGTTAACGAAGCAAAATCAAATGCTAATTAGGCGCGCTAGACGTACAGTTAGCTAACTATGTAATATAAGCAGTAAGTAGAGTATCTGATTGGCTTATGCATAAAAGCGGAGACAAAACACCCAATAAGAGAGGCGTATTCTTAGACCCCTGTACACTTTACTCCTAGTAAAGCAAGCTATGCTGAATCGCACATACTCTATCTACTTTGTAGTCTCCACATGTTCTGATTCAAGCTTCGCTTAAATAATATATAAATTTAATCTACTTACCCTTATTAAAACGGAGGGAAATATAGCTATTTTTATAAACGTATTTAGTATATAAAAAAGCCTGCCTTTTGGCTATAATACCCTTATAAAGGCAGTATTCCGTTTATACTATTAACCTAGGTAATAGCTTAATCTATTCCGGGTCCTAATAGTAGATTTCTATAGATTAGGAATCCATAGCCCTTAGCGATACCCCCGGAGGTACGCAAAGCATACGCCTCCGGATCCACTTGTCTAAGACCTCTAATATATATACATATACGCATATATAGGAAAACACGAAGTAGTAAAAAAGTAGTAAAAAAGCAGTAAAAAAAACTATAAAAACACAGTAAAAAAACAGCAAAAAAACAGCAAAAAAACAGCAAAAAAACAGCAAAAAAACAGCAAAAAAACAGCAAAAAAACAGCAAAAAAACAGCAAAAAAACAGCAAAAAAACAGCAAAAAAACAGCGCGAAGGAGGCAGCGCGGGAGAGGTAGCGCGGGAAAGGCAGCGCAAGGTAAGTACAGTTACTAGACACAAGAAACGACTAACTTCTAAAACTTTCCCTTCTAAAGTAGTACTTTTTACTTATAAATATTATAGGAATTCTATAAAAAGACTATTTAATAAGTAAAAACAACTATAAAGTACTTTAAAAGCTTTTATACTATTATATATAAGTAATAATTAAGGTTTTTATTTATTTATATAAAATAAAATTATTTTTAGAAAATATGTATTTTTATTCTATTTTTAACCCTATTAAAAAAAAGATTTTTTAAAAAGGTAAAAAAATATATATTAAGTTATTATTATACTTTTACTATTATATATTAGTATATATATAAAATAAGAGTTTTTTTCCTTTAATAAAAAATCTTTTATATTATTAAGAATTTTTTAAATAAAGTCGATATTTTTTCTTTTTTAAAATAAAAACCGTTTTTAAAACTATTTTTATATTATCTTATATAATTAGTATAAAATAAAAATTAAAATCTTTTTACAATTATAAAAGGCTAAACTATAAGGTATATAGTTTATAGGCTTCTAAGTACTAAATTAGGCTCTAAATAAAAGATAGAAAACTAATTCTTATTTTTTTCTATAGAAAAAAAAGTTGGTCGTTTCTTTTGCCACCCTACTGTAGGTAGAAAAGAAAGTAACCTCTTGTTTCCCAGGTCTTTATACTGTAGATAGGTGGTGCCGGCTGGCGCGGGGTAGTCTGCCGACTTAGGAAAGGGATGGGGGAAATAGGGATCGGGGGTGGGGAAAATAGCAATACTCATACGCTATACGAATTCCCTCGACTAATATCTATGCTTTAAGCCTTCTCCACGGAGAGAATAGAAATTTTTTAAGCGAAACTATATATCTTTAAAGTGATAATAACCCCGGTGTATATTAAGCAGGTTAAGAAAATTGTACCCAAAATTCGACGAATACAATGTTCAATTAAGTTGCCGGTTGGAGGCGCTGCTCTAAACGACTAGCCCAACCTTTCACAGCAAGTATTATAATTACCCAGGCCATGAGTAGCCCTACTAGTCCCATAGTAACGGTGTAAACAAACATAGCATCGAGATGGTAGTGTACCAGAACATCAATTGTATCAGAGCTCTGTTTTTTTGTCAGCCATGAGCAGATGATAACCGCGAAGCCAGGATGGTCACTAACGCTCGCCATAAACATAATACCACCCCCAAGAAGGCCAAATGCCGTCAGAAGCTCGGTCGGTGGCCGGGAAGGCAAGATTGACCCAGGTGGTCGCAGGAAGATGAGCATATATGTTAGGCAACGAGCCAAAGAAGCACCCGACAGAAGCAGGCCCCATTGTTTATGGACTTCTGTGGCAATTCCCATGGACTGCTGATGAGAACTCATAATGATACCCAGCAACAGGATCACGAGTGCGGGCATCGGATTCAAAGGAAAGACGTAGGTTGGTGGAGCATGCCCCTGTTGCTGTCTTTCAACATCGTCTGTGGGCTGGCGCTCCCTGTCATCTGCGGGCCGTGTGTCCTTGTGCATTGCGTGCGACAAGTGAGCATGCAGCAGGCTGCGGATTTTGGTGGACTCAATCAGCATACCGCACTTGCGAGGCTCTGTTAGTTCCCTCTGCTGTGGAATTCACAAGATGACCCAGCGTTGCTTACCAGGCCGCCGCCGATGAAGAGAAGGGTGATGGCGACATGTTCGAGATCTTGAGCGCTCCACGCTCTGCCCCAGCGGCCGAGATGCTCAAGAAAGATGTTGGTAGAGCCGTAGAAGAAGATCAGGGCGCTCTCTGTCCACTCAGCTGAAGGGCGCCACGTTCGCTTAGAAGTTCGCGGCGACATGTTCCATGCCCATCCGAGCTCGCCGAAACATCCAGCCCAGCGACCCAAGGTGAAGAGACCAAGCCACAGGAAAACACCGCCTTTAATCCAATGGGCCAGGCCACTGAAAATTTCTTTACCCTCCTTCCAATAGCCAGCCAGTCAGCCATTTCCGCTTCAATGACACAGTGACTTCATTTTCCCGAGTAGATGCTACTTACGAAAAGCCGGCCAAACGTAGCGACACCGGTAGCGAGAGCGACAAATCCGCCAGGCAGAAGGAGGCGATCGGTCACTCGATAAAGGAAGGCGACCAACTGATGGATTTTGAAGAAAATGCCCTCGGCTCCGGTCGAAGTAATTGGAACCGAGATGGGTTGATTTGAAGAGGCATTATCAAGTTCTTCTTCTTCAGGCCTGTAAGCCGGTATAGCTTCATAGACGCCATCTCGTAGAGCAGGGGCTGAAGGTCGAGGGGCAACCTTTAGCATAGGTTCCGCATCCTGATCGGCATCGTTGGATAATCTGTCGTCAAGACCAATGTCGCAACCCGAAGGTGGATCGTCGGAAAGTAACCTCTCTCTCGACCGTGACTGGGATCTGTTCCTCACGCTGCCGCGCGCCCATCCTAATAGGCTCAGGAGAGCTTGAGCCGAGGCGACGCAGCTGATGAGCCAGCCAACCTTATTGTGGGCATTGTTTGGATAAAGATCAGGTGTCTTGGCGTTGTATATGGTTCCGAAAACAAGGCCTAGCGCATTCAGACCGATGAAACAATACTGCGACACAAGTGTAAATCGAGAACCCGCTAACGATAGCATCACAGCTGGAGGCAACATTAGTTGGAGGGATAGGGCTATGCGTTATGGTCGGATAACTCACCGATTGGTAAGACGAAGACCCAGCATACTAACATTAGAAAGATATGAGCGTAAACGAGGCCGCCATGTTGTGAGTGAGTGAAGTAGGATGCCGCATAAGCTTGTGTTACGTTGTCAGAAGCAGCAATTATAACACCGGTGGTGTTGTTTTGTCCAGTTTCAAGCGCAAGGGATACTCGTGCGGAAACCAAAAAGACAAGCAATATCCCCAACGAGGGACGCACATAAGGCAAGGTAGTCGTCATTGAGTATTACCCGGCCTGGCTATTGCTCGACGTCGATTTCTGGAATACCAGGTAGTCAATGGCTTCAACCAGTGACGTAGACGGGAAATACCTCGTATGGCAAAGGACAAAGATAATAGATGCGGGAGATAACTGAGGTTTAAAGTAGCCTACGAGCTGGAGGACTTGCATGACGGCATTTACGGCGTGACGCGTTCGACCTCATATACCGAGGGGTATTAGATACCTCTAGTCTTTTGAGTTCTATCCGTACGGATAGTCTACTCCGTACCTACCTACATAAATGACATATCCGTACGAACCTACCTACCTAAGCCGGGCTCGGAAGGGATGGGAGGAAGAGGGGGAAACGGAGGTCAGTGGGTCTACGGAGTAGAGGCAATTATAATTACAGGTACCTACTCGGGGTGCGTGGGCGGGATACCAGGTATGAAGCGGCACACACACGCATCAAGAAGAGGTGCCGAAATGGAAAGGAGTGATGATTCTAATCTGGTACTATGTGCCGCAGGCAGAAGAGGGGAAAAAGGGCTAGGCAGCGTAAGATTATATACTCAGGCTCCTTACTCCTCTTAATACCGCCCTTTAGGCTTTATCTCTCTATAATATATATAATCCTTAGTATTATAGGTAGTTAATTAACCGGTAAATAAAAAATCTACGCCGATTTATATAAAATTTAAAGAAAACAGTGTTTTTAGCCCTATTAAAAAAGAGTATAAAAAGGTTTTTTAAATATACTTTTAATCTCTTATTATAATAATAGTAGTATCCGCCCTTTAAATATAATACTATTATTATTATTAGATTATATACTAGGGACTATATAATTATAATAGCCTTAGATAATAAGTAAATATATTAAGGCACTTTATATAAAGATTCTAAGCTAAAGAAGAAAAGAAGAAAAAGAGGAAACGGAAGAGGGAATCCCGCTACCTTTATACGCGGGTAGCGAGGTCTAGATTATATAAGAAGGGCTCGGGATAGGTTTCCCCGAGGTCCGCGTATAGGGATATAGTTAGTATATAGTTAGTATATAATATTTAGCGAATAATATTACCCCCTAGCTAAGGCTTTAATATATATATTAAGGTTAGTACCTACGGGTATATATAGCTTTTCCTACGGATACTATAATATTGTTATTATTATTATTATTATTATTATAGTTTTTATCTACTATTATAGCCTTAATCTATTACTATAAATTAACGGGGGGCCCTAGGGTATCCGGGTATTAGTTATAATATTACTTTAGCGCTATTAGTATATACCGGAAATTCCTTATAGGGTAATACGTATTATTAGGATTATAGCCTCTTTAAATAACCTAATATTTAAGCCTTTACTATTAGCCGGTAATTCTACTTTATAAGATATAGTTAACTTTTTATTAAGGTATACTATTAATATTATTAGGCGTAGGAGCTAGTTATATTAGGTCGGGTAATAGGTTATTAGTAGCTTTATAAAGTCGATTAGTATAAAAGAGGTTAATTATTTAACAGGTTAATAATAAGTCTAGAATATAATTATATCCTTTTTCTATAGGAGTAATAAAGGGGCCCGATTATTATATATTAAGGCGGGTAATTAGGGTAATTATACTTAAACCTTTTCTACTAAGGAAAACCTTATTACTAATTGTAAAATTTATAGGCTAGCGCTTCTTATCGGTTTATTTTTTCTACTAATTCTAGGCGGTTATTACTACCTATTATACCTATTATTATACTACTTAAGCCTTATATACTAGATCTCGTATAATACTTATAGGCGAGGAGTATTCGTCTATTTACAGGGGAATATCGATTAAAAGCGGGTTTTATAAATTCTTACCGAGTATTATAGTTAACGGGGCTATATTAATCGAGGTATACTAAGTAGAATTATACGCAAAATTAAGGGCTAGAAGGTAATTATTCTAATCGTTTTAATACTTCCTAATATAAAATTATAGGTATTAATCTAGGTATTAATTTATAATTTTAATACTACCTTATATTTAAGGGTATAGAATACTATTATACTAATACTTTATTCCGGTTAAATAATTAATCTTAGCTAAGAATACTAATATAAAGGGCCTAGTATTATCCGTAATTTAAACGAAGGGTATCCTAAAAAAGTAGTATAACGAGTAGAAGTAATAGCCTACTAGGACTTTTATAGTATTATTCTTTTTACTAGGTAGTATTATAATAATCCTACTAAGCTTATAAACGAAGGTTTAAATATAATTATACTTATAGTAATCTTATAGTATTATCTTCTTATTATAGGCTATATATTCCTAAATAAAGGTTAGGATTAATAATAGGTAAAAGAGCCCTAGGGTTTTATTATAGGGGATTTTTTTCCTCTAATAGTCGTAATAATTACGAATATAATAATAAACGTTTTACTTTATATTTAACTAATAATAATCTTATTAAAGGAGCTTAAGCATTTTATTCTAGCTATTATATATAAAGATTATAGGCTTATCCCTTTAACTATCGTAAGTTTATAAGCGGGTATTAAACCTATCTTAATTATTTAGCGCCTAGGTATAAAATTCAACTTAGTTACTCTAGCCTTAGACTCTATATATAAAGTCGCGATATATATATTGCCTAGCTACTAGTACTTCTATTATAGTAATATTTACGAATAAATAGAAGTACTCCTACTTATATAGCGTTTAATTAGCTATAACCCCTAGTCTAGTACCCGCTTATAAACTTATAATAATTAAAGGGATAAGCGGTATAAATAAGGGTAGTCTATAGGAAAATACTATTAGTCGATTTCTCTAGTATAATTAATTAATTCCCTTATTAACTAAGGTCTTATATTATATTCTCTTCTCGGATTAGGTTAGCTAAGTCGGCGCCTAAGAGTATAATCCCCGTATAAATAATAATAAAAATAATAAAAACTAGGGTTAGGATAGGATTAGGAGTTATAAGTAAATTAAAACCGAGCTTCTCCGGTAAGATTATACTAAATATACGCTCTTCTTTCTCCCGGGCCTTAATTATTAGGAGTTTTATAGTCTTCTAGAAAAAAGTATTAACTATTATATTTAATTAGCTAGGGTAATAAAGAAAGTATATATTAAATCAAACTAAGAAGTCGGATTAATATACTTATTAGATAAATAAAAGCCTTTTTATTATAAAGTATATAAGAGCCTTATAATTAATAATAATATTAAACTTCTACTTAAGGAGCTCGGGGTAAAAGTACTTAAGGCTCTATATAACTACTAAGAACTTATAGTCTTAAATTGAGTATACGTGTTTAGCTAGGGCTATTATTTTAGAGAAGAAGCCTATAGGTTTCTAGGTATTATTATCGGGCTATTATTATTAAAAAACTCTAATAATAGTATTATAGAAAGTATTAGTCTTTAAATAGGTTATAAGTTTATAATAGAAAAAGGTAAGGATAGGGGCTTTAATAATAAGCTTTTTAGCCTAGTAAAGACCTTATATTAATTAGGTCTAAGGGAAAACTCTATATTCTTTTTTAAAAAACGGTTTAAAGGTTTAATAGTATTATTAATATAATTAACCTTAGTAATATTAAACTAGGATTTTTTAATATCTCCCTATTATAGTTCGGGCTTTGCCTAAACTAGCGATACGAGGTACTAGGGCCTTTATAGGATAACTTATTACCGCCTATAAGGCGCGCGCGGACAGCCTCCTTCCTCTTATCTTTTATATACTAATTAATCTTATTTCGAACGCTCTATATAGTTATACCGGGGCCTATCCCTTAATATTTAATTAGTATTAAACCTTTTTTTAGCTAATAAATACCCCTATAAAGGCCTTTATATTATAATAAGGCGGGGGTATTCCGCTTATACTAAATATAAATACCCGTATTATAGAGCTATAGTCTATAATCCTAGCCTAATAATAAACGCTAACTACTTAGAATACTTAGCTTAAGGCCCTCTAGCTTAGCCGCTATAAGCCGCTACCTACTAGCTTATTATTTAATAATAATAAGAACGTTTTCTCCGTATAGTATACCTTAATCTCCTATAAGTTATAAGCCGACCGCGATTTTATCGGCGACTCTTATAACTAATAGGTCTTTATTTACTAGAACCTCTCGTTTTCTATTTAGGCTAAGGTAACCCTTTATTTCGAGGATAATATAACTATAGACTATAACCCTAACCGTTTTCTAAATTACCTTAGTATAATATTTCTAAACCCTTATTAGTATTAAACCGCTATAGTTAAGCTTAAATACCTTAAGTAATAGTCTAAAGAACCCTTTTCTAATTTTTTAGTTCGCTTTAAGGCTAAGTTAATACTGTTAAGCGGCTCCGTATAGAATAATAAGGTAAAGGTTTTACGTTTTTAGTATTCGCTTTCCCCCGACCTTTATAATTATTATATTAACTATAGTATACTTTTTAATAACTTCTAGGCTATTATTTAATATATTTATAAGATTATTATAAATATTAAGTCCTTTTGTATTAATACCTATTATTATCTATCTCCTTTTTTTACCCTAGCCCCTAATAATAATACCCTAATAACTAGGGTAAATAAGACCTTAATTATACCCCCTTAGTCTAATAATTATTAATAGGGATTATTTTTAGGCTAGTACGTATTATAGGTTAATACTAATATTATCGAAAAGTATTATACTAATAGTATATATTTTCGATATAATTACTCGGGCTATTACTTATATACTTTCAGCCTTCTCCCTATATAGTATAATTATCCCTCTACCTTTATACGTTTTACGTAGAGTTAGGTTTCTAATATTACCCTTAATAATATTAGCGAGTAGGGAAATAAACCGCCCTTATAATAAGTCTTCTACTAGGGGCGGCTAAGCGTATTACTTTTACTAATAGTAACCTAGTTTCCTAGTTTCGCTATATTAAGGAATAAATAGATTCTATACCTTTATTTCTTCCTATTCTCGTAAATTCTATTTAGTTTATTAATATATAGGCGGATAATAGTTATAACCATTATACTATCGTAAGTAAAGTAATAGTATAATATTATTAATTAGAATATATTCCTTTTATAAGGGCGTATTTTATTCGGATAGCTATTTATATTAGCTATTATTATTAAATTATATTTAAGTCTTCGTTTTTTATTTATTATATTATTCGTTTTATTATTAATATTAATAGGTAATATATACTTATTATCGTATATATTATCCCTAGCCTTACCTAATCCTTAATCCTAGGTACTCTATAACTCGTATATTATAATATTTCTCTTTATACTAACTAGTATTATCTTATAGTCTACTCTATTAGGGATTTTATTATTTAATACTCTAAGTAATAGTATTCTTCTTACCTAATTATTATTATCCTAGGATTTATATATACCGTATTATTATAGTATAAAACTAAACGATTTTCTAGCTATTAGTTTCTTACTATTAGTCTATAGGATATTTCTTATATACTTACCTAAGGCGCTTTTTTATTTATTATTCCTAGTTCTTCTCTTTCTCCTAAGGTCGCCGACTTCTAGAACCTTTTCGATAAGGAAAAAGCTAATACTCTTCCTCCTTACTAAGGTAATTATAATTACCGTATTCGTCTTCGACCTAATTAATAACTCTAGTCCTAATTTTCCCTAGGGTCCTTTTTATAATATACCCTATAATTATTTACTTAAGGTTTATAAATAAATTATTAACCTTATAAATAAAGGATAAATCTAGGCTAGTTCCTCCTTAGCTATAGCCCCTATCCTCTTAGCTAAAAAGCCTAATAATAGTTAGCGTTTTTATATCGATTATTATACTCTTAATAAAATTACTTAGTAGGACTATTACCCTTTTCCCCTTATTAAGGAGATACTTTATAGCCTTTTTATTATCTACTAGTTTATTAAATTAAATATTTATATAGCCTTCTATAAAATCCGTATTATACTTAGTAATAAATACCTAATTATTTTTCGAACTAGATTTAGGCTTTTCGAATACCTTATTTACCCTTTTAGACTTATAGGGGTACTTACTACTTTCTAATAGTATATTAATACTATTCTAGGCTTTTTGCTTAATAATTTTATAACCGTATACTTTAATAATATTCTAATTTATTCTAGTAGCTTTTATACTAATTATTAGTATAAGGTTCGAATAATACTCGCTTAGCTCTATACGGCTAGCCTTTATTTTAACCTTAAAAAATACGATTTTATTATCTACGAGGTTAAGTACTTAGGCTTTATTATTTATACTAAATACGAGGTATACCCTAACCCGGAGAAAATTTCGGTAATTTACGACTAAGAGGTATTTATATACGTTTATAATATCTATAGCTTTTTTAGCTTTAGAAACTTTTATTATAATTTTATCCTATAATTTACTAATATTATTACTCCCCTAGTACGCCTTACTTATTAGGATATCTCCTTTTTTTAGTTTAATAATTACTAGTAAGCTTTTAAACGGCTTAAACTCGCGTTTATCTTATACCCTATCCTCGTATAATAGGATCCTAACTAGCGTATAGTTATTAAAACTAACTATTCTAATAAAACGGCGGGTAAATACCTTTCCTAGTATAGCCGAGATTATATTCTATAGCTTATTACGTACTTCTTATATAAGCTTACTCCTATAGAACGTAATTATACTATTTACGATAAGGAACTACTTATTATTATTCTTTATTTATATAATTAGTCCGCTAAACTCTATAGTATTATTAAACCGTTTACTATCCTTATCGATTATAAAGCTCTTGAAAACTTTATTATACCTTATTATATATTTAAATATTAGGCCTATTAGGCTAAGACTCTTTTATTATTTAATTATATACTTCGTTATTACCCTAGGTTATAAGCTTATTACCCTAATACCCTCTTTTAATAGGGTTAAGATTATATTATTCCCTTTATTTATTTTAGCTAAATCTTATATTTAGTATTTAATAATCCTATTACCTTATACTTATTATACGTATCCTTTATAATTCTACTATTTTATCTCGAGTCCTCCGCCCTTATATTATCCCCTATACTTCCTATTATTACCCTAGTTTCCCCCTTTATTAATATATTCCTTTTAAGGCTTTAGGCGGATACTTTACTTACTAATCCTTATTATACTATTCGTTTTATAGCTATCTAGTTAAAAGCTTATACCTTCCCCCTAGAGGCTTATACTTATAAATAAATCGCCGATTATACTTTATCCGCTTATAGGTTTCTTTAATATTATAGCTATCTTTAGATTCCTAAGGGTAAACCCCTAATACTTACTTTAATATACTATACCTATAATTCGCTTTTAGCTAATTACCCTAGTAAAAATATAATACTCCTTCTCCTTTAATAGGATTTCTACTAGGAGGGGATATTTATAAATATTACTCGTTTTATTTATAACTATACCTACTATAGTAATTATATTAGTTATTATTATTATTAGGGCCTTTTATAACTATTACCTATTATAAACTATTTTTAATAAATAATCTTTATAGACTTTATAATAAATCTTCTAGCTATTATTATATCCTTTTTACGTTTTCTTATAATTATTACTAATTAACTCTTAAAATATATTTAGCTAAAGGCTATAATATTTATAAATACTAACGAGTATATATTATACTTCCTCTCTTATTAATAGTAGTTCTATAGATTTCCCTAGAGTCTTATCTCTAACTATAGTTCTAATTAGACTAATTATTTTTAGTTTATACTTAACCGCCTTATAAGGATATATTAACTCCTTTTTACCGTATACTACCCTTAGACTAATAGTAGTTCTAAATATATTAATTAGAAAGTTTAGGCTATTCTTTATAATATTATCTTTTTTACGTAATTTAATTAGGCTAATTACCTACTTATTTACTAAATTATTTTAAATAATCATAATTTTTCTATTATAGGGGTTAGCCTTAATATACTATTCTATAGCTATAATATAAACCTTTTCCTACGTTTTATAGGTTCTAATAATTCTTTTATTTTGCCTATTAATCGTACTATTACGTTTATATCCTAGCTAGCTAAGAGTACTTAGTTTATATAGGCCGCTATTATATAAATATAATAATACGTTTAGAATATATTAAATAATTCCTAGCGCCCTATTAAATATTTCCGGGTTAATAACTTCGTTTAGTTTAACCTAGGTAATATATAAACGAATCGACTATTTAAAAAACTTAATTATCTTAAGGCTAAGTATTATATTATTATTATCCCTACCCCTTTAACTATTACCTTAAATACCCCTCCTAGTATTTATCCGACTTTTTATATTAACCTTATTAAACGTACTATATATAACCTATATCCTTTTTAATAACTCGCTAATTCTTAACCTAATCCTATATTATATTTTTCTTCTTCCGATCCTTCCTTAGACGAATAGGAGGTTAAAGCTATACTTATAATTAAAAACGCTAGGGGGCGCCTACCTATAGGCTAATTACTATATTATTTAATCCTTATAAAGTAAACTAGCTATATAATACTAATATAAGAGCCTTTAGATAATTTTTTAGCTTATATAGTATTAATATAGTTTAAGCTATAATAGGGGGATATACGTACTTATAATAAACCTTCTCGATTACCTTTAATAATAGTACTTATAATTACTTTATAACCTTAGTTATCCCTATTACTCTTATTTACTATTATAATACCCTAAGTATTCTCCTAGCTATATTTATTACTTCTTAGGCTTTTCCTCCTTATTATTTTCTTAGCGTATTTTTTAGTAAGGACGGCTAGGGTATTACGAGTACTAGAAAGGCGTATTATAGGATAATTAGTACGAGTAATTATAATCTACTAAGGTTAAACCAGATATAATAGGCGGGGAAAATTCGGGCGAAATATACTCATAAGCTAGAAGGGGGTAGTTATTTATTATCCTTACTAATAGCGGTATAACTAGCTATTAAGGAAGGGGAGGGGATAAAATACCTATAAACTACTATATAAAAGTAAGAATTACTATATTACTTTACTCTTAGGCTTAGCGCTTTTATACTATTTATACTATTAGCTTATACGTATTATCCTCTTAATAGTATAGTAATTATTTATAATACTATATAAAGGTATTAAGCCTATTAATAAGCTACCCCTATTATTATTATTATTATTATACCTATACTTATATAGTATTACCGGAATTGGACTATAGTATAACTAGTATAGGAGGGATTATAGCTACTAAGGATATGGGAATAAGCGTATTAAAGCTATTTATTATCGGCTATTTAGGCGTATTAATAATAAAAAGACTCTAAGCGGGGCGAGGGGTAAAACGGGTAATAGTTAGTATAGACTAAAGTCTTTTAGCGTATTATATAAATAAAGTTATTAAGCGTATCCGATAGCCTAGTATATCCTTATCTTGTTAATAGGCTTCCTCCTTAATAGTATAACCTATTCTTACTAAGATAAAGAGGTTATAAATAGCCCGCTAAAGCTTAGTATCCGCGGCGAAGAGGTACCTTTCTTATAAGTACCTTCTACGCTATATACGGTAGGCCTAGTAAGACTACCCGCGATTTTATTAATAATCTATATACTTATTATTATAGAGGTTATTAATATAGGGCGTATATATATATACGACCTCCTCGGGCGTTATACTATTATTGTTGTCCGAGTCTCCCTTTACTAAATACCTACTTATACCGCGTATCGGAATTATTAGCGCCTTAAATATAATTATAGCTATATATAAAAATAATTATATATAGATATTATAATAGAAAAGTTAAGAAAAAAATTTTAAAAATAGGGTTTTTATACGCGTATAGGTTATAGGCTTACTAATCTATTTTATTTATATTCTAGGTTATACCTTTATAGTATTTTCCTTATTTAGTATATAGTAAAGGTATAAGGAGGGGTATAAAGGGGGGTATATTATAATTCGGGCTTTATCCGGACTAGTAATACAAGGTACTAGGGCCTTTATAGGATAACTTATTACCGCCTATAAGGCGTACGCGAATAGCCTCCTTCCTCTTACCTTCTATATACTAATTAATCTTATTTCGGACGCTCTATATAATT
Source organism: Ophiocordyceps camponoti-leonardi (nom. inval.) (assembly GCA_003339455.1). Taxonomy (NCBI): domain Eukaryota; kingdom Fungi; phylum Ascomycota; class Sordariomycetes; order Hypocreales; family Ophiocordycipitaceae; genus Ophiocordyceps; species Ophiocordyceps camponoti-leonardi. Next base: position 14,740 of record PDHP01000237.1, on the reverse strand, counting down.
ATACCAGGGCCCGTCCCTTAATAATCCCTAGAGATTTATTTAGTATAAGTATTAAATAACCTTATAGGTTTTTTATTAATAAACTTCTTCTTTATTATTATCCGAATAAATAAGTATATTATTTATATAAATACTAGTATAATAGTTTAATAGATTATAAAACTATATATTAATAAAGTTCTAGAATTAAATAGGCTTAACCTTTAAACTAAAGGGAAGGACGTTCTAATAGTATATACTAAATCTTATACGGAAGGCTATTAAATACTCGGAGTTAGGGTTTAGTCGAAGATAATAAAAGGCCTAAATAATATTAATTTTAGAAAAGTATTAGGTAGAATAATAATTAAAAATAGTACTTTTTAAACAGAGTATAAGTAAGACTTAGCCTTTAAAATAATTATTTATTTAATAATAGTTAATATAAAAACGGCGGATTATTAAATAGGGTTTTAGTATAAAAAAATACGAATAATATAAAGGCTAATATTAGACTCGATAAATCCGATCTTTTTTTAGGTAATTAATAGTCTACTTCTTTAAAAATAGGTATTTAATTAGCGTTTTATACGCGGGAGGGCTAGCCGGGTTAAAAAGCTTATTAAACTCGAGTTTAATATTATAACTAGGCTAATAGTCTATTAGGATATATACTTCTTTCTTATTAAAAAAACCTTCGAAGTATAAAAAGGCTAGAGGAATTATACTATATACTAAGGCGATATACTCTAGGTTTTCGCCTACTAGGAAAGGAATCTTTTAATTTCTATAGGTAATATTCTCCGGGCTTAGGCGGGTAATTCCTATAATAATAGGGTTAGGGCTATTATTATTATTTTCGAGGAGGATTAGGGTAATCGGTATTAATAGTTTTAATTCCTTTTAGAGTTTCTATAGGGGTTAGCTTAAAGGGTTATAATTAATTTAACTTAAAAAAGCGAATTATTTAGTATAATAGTATTAGAGTTAGGGTTAATCGTATTATTAGGTTAGGGTATAAAGGTTTTCTTTTTTAAAGGGCTAGTTAAAAAAATAATATTAAGGTTTATTTAGGAATACTATAAAATCTAGTATTAGTATTTATCCTCTTTTAAAAGCTTATTCTAGCGCTTTATATTAGCCTATATAAATAGATTAACCTATTAACTCCCTAGGGGCGGGCCTTATAAAATAATAAATAGAGAGTATTTAATAAGGGTTAATAGGTTATTAGGCTATATAAGCTTATAGGTAAAGTAGTTAAGGAGGAGATATTTCTTGGTTATTTATTAAAGTTTAAAAAAATATCCTAACTATAGTTAATAACCTGGAATATCTCCTAAAAAATAAACGGCTATTAATTATAAGGGTTATAAGGTACTAGTATATAATACTAGTATTATAGCCTTAGAAGTTAATAAGAGGAATCGGGCGGGTAAAAACGAGTTTAGTACTAAAGCTTTTTATAATCTTCTTAGTAAATCGGCAGGATATAAGAAGGCGGGTATTTACTCTGGTATTATAGAGAGTAGAAGCTTAAAGACTAATACTATTAATCTAAATTATACTATTAATAATAAAGAATTTCCCTAAACTTTCCTTCTTAGATAATATCTTTAAGACTATTATAAAGACTTTTAATAGCCTTAGTCTTTTCCCGACTTTTTATTATTAGAGTCCTTTTTCTTACTTATAAGTAGTATACCTAATTGTTAAAAGCCTATAATTTTTAGTTAGTCTAGGTAATCTTTAGCCTAATAATCCTTTTTACTATATATAAAGTAAGTATTATTATCCTAGTAAACTTTCTTTTTAGCCTTAAAAAAGCCTAGCCCTTTTTTTAAATTAATAGGTTATTTCTCCTTTTTATTAATAGCTAAGAAATTATTATACAAAGTATATATAATAGGCTAGGAATACTATTAGTAATAGAAAATAGTATTTTTAATAGTTTTATAATACTCTTTATAAGAAATCCGAATATCCTTAAATAACTATAAAAAACTAGGGTTAAGATTAATTAGTAGGTATTTTAGGAGTATATACTTTAAATAGTTTATTAGAGTATAAGTTTTTATTATAATATTATCGAATTTTATAATAAATTAAGAAATATTCTATTTACCTATAAAAGAATAGTATAGCTTTTAAAAACGGTTTACTAATTCTTAAAACTTATTTAGGTTTTTAAAAGCTAATTCTAAGCTTTATATTATTTTTATAAGGTAGAAGTATAAGTACTCTTTAGATTTATAATAAGTTTTTAGCGTTTCCTAAGCCCTCCTATTAAAACTCTAAAATAAGAATAATATCTAGTCCTATTTATTATAGAATATTATATAATTAATCCGTATTTTATTTTTAAGTTTAATAAAAAAGGTATAAAACTCGCTTTATTACCTTATAAAAGTCCTAATATTCTTATAATAGGATTTAGCCTTATTTAAATAATCGGGATTAGGGTTTTTAATAATAATAAAGTCTTTTTATACTATTTTATTAATAATTATAAAGCTTAAGGAAGAAAACCCCCTAAAAGTAATAAAAACTATTTTTTAAAAATACTCGGGGTTAAAAGTTATATAGTCTTACTAAGCCTTTTCTACCTTAAGGGCTATTATTTTTATAAATAATACCTATATATTTAACTAGGCTAATAAGGAGGAAGCTATTTCTAAAGGATTTTATCTAAGGTTTTTTATCGAGGGTAAGGGAATCTAGGCTAGGTTTAGGTTTTATCGCTCTAGTCCTTTTAAGGTAAATAAGGGGTTTTAATCTAATTCTTTACCTAAGGATTTAGCCTAGGGAATTTTTAAGGTAAGTCTAGTAGAATAATATACTTTTTTATTAGTTATAGGGGTTAATTTCTTAGTCTTATATAGTATTTTCTATTTTTATAAAATATAAAAGGGAATACGTCTTTTTTAAACGCTTACTAGTAAGAAAATAAGCTTAGAATAGTATAATAGCCTTAAATAATAAGTAAATATATTAAGGTATTCTATACGAAGATTTTAAGCTAAAGAAGAAAAGAAGGAAAAGAGGAAACGGAAGAGGGAATCCTATTTCCTTTATACGCGGGTAATAAGGTCTGGATTATATAATAGGGGCTTAGGATAGGTTTTTCCGAGGTTTATATACGGGGTTATAGTTAGTATATAGTTAGTATATAGTATTTAGCGTATACTAAAAATAGTATTTAGTATATCTTAGACTATTTACTAAGGATAGGAAAAACCGAAGGTTTTGAAGTAAAACCTACCCTTTAAGTATTATTACTACTTTAAGCCAGACCTCGTTTATACCCGGTATATATTACTTAGGAGTTTAGGATCCTAATAATAACGTAGAACTAATCTAAGCCTAATAACCTAAGGGAATCTATATATAATAGGTAAAAACGCTTATTTTTATAAGGTAATTAAGACTCGGTATTAATTATTTATCCTCCTATTTATTATCCGAATTTATAAGCTTAAGTTAATCGGTAAGGCTAAAAACGTATATAGGGACTATTAGCCTACCTTATTACTAGCCCGGGTAATACCTAGGGGTTTACTAGGATATAATAGTCTTAGAATCGGGGTAAGTAATAATTATAATTATATTAATTATATAATTATAATTATCTATTATTATTTTTTACTTAGTTATTTTACTAGTTAAGGCTAAGTATTTAATACAATAGAATAATCCTAAAATCGTAAAAGTCGAGAAGTAAACGTCTTTTAAGCTTTATCCCGTACTTATTATATTTTAGGATAAGTATAACTTTATCCCAAATATAGTCCTTAGTAAAAAGGGTAATAATAAATAGATTTTCTAGAAACTACTAAGTATAATTTCTTTTTATTATTATAAAGTATAATTCTATAATACTTATAAACCTATTTTACTATATAGAATTTAATAATATACCTAAGATAATAGTATTTAAAGTACTACTTTAGTCGAACGTTATTTATATATAGTTTATAATTAAAAATCTTAGACTAAAGGACTATACTCTTATTATAAATCTTATTTATATCCTAGGTATTTATAAGTATAATTATAAGTAAAGCTTATTATATTCTAGAATAGTACTTTTTTATATAAAGCTAAAAGTAGTTAATATTATTAGATTTCTAAATTTTTTTAAGTAATACCTCCTTCCTACCCCTTTATATTACTTATATAAGGATTCCTTTAATAACTAAAGTATAACCCCCTTTTACTAAGGAAGCCCCTTTACTAAATATAGTATAAAGCTATATTTAGTTTCTATAAAATAATAAAATATTATCCTAAAAAATAATAATTAAGTCTTTATTTAGGAGTTTAGAAATAGCCTAGGTTATAGCCTAGCCTTATAAGTACGAGTTAAAAATTAATACTAAGGCCTTAAGGCCTCGAGTATATATAGGGCGGGAATAGTATTATATTTTACTATAAACTAATACTTATATTAGCCTAGGACCTTTTATTCTAGTATAATCGCCGACTTCGCCTTAAATATAACCTAAGCCTATAATAGGTTTCCTAATAAATTAGCCTCTTCTTTTAAAATAAATATTATTATATTTATAATAATAAATATAATACTATTAATTATAATTATAGGGGATAATAGGATACTTCCCCGAATATATTTTAAAGTAATTAATTAGTCGATAATTTCTAGTATAAACCTAGAGTATTTCTTAATAATATATTATTAATTTTCGCTTATACTTTTAAAAGTATTATCGGCTTTTTTTTCTTATTATTATTACTTCGTTTAATAGAATCTAATTCTAATTTATATTAGCTTAATAATAAAAATTTTTCGGATAGGTCCGAGTTAATTAATATCGCCGTTTTATCTCCCCCTAATCTAGCCTAAAAGCGATTTAATATCGCTCCGAACTAAGGAGGAGTATAAGAAGTAATAATAAGGTATAATAGAATAAGTCCTCTACTAAAACGCGATTCTCGAGAATATAAAGAAGTTTTAAATATAATACTATTCTTAATAGCCTAGGATTCGGTATTCTAATACTTTTTTATAAATAAAGATATTATTATCTTATATAGCTTAGTATTAATAATAGTTATAATATTCTTTATTTAATTAAAATAGTAAATAATCCGCCTTTATTATTAAAGTATTTTTCTTTTAATCTATATATTTTTCTAATTAAAATAACTAGTATTAACTAGGTTAATTAAAATATAAAGGCTATAGTAAGCCTCTAATAGAATAAGGCCGTATTCCTCCGAATTAATAATAACTTAACCTTTATTATAGTAGATTAATAGCTAATTATTTAATACTTTAAGGCGTAGGAATTAATAAAAGGGCTAATATAAATTAAACTATTTAAGGTTATTAAATAAATAATCCTTATAGCTTATATCGATAATAATATTATTCCTACTCTACTTCTTTATTTATTTACCTATGAAAGTAATTATACTATAATTAGCGGTTATAATACTATTAATAGTTCCTAACTCAGATTATTCTTCCTATTATTATTATTATTATTATCTTTTTTTCTTAATATAATTAGGGATAAGCTTAGGATATAGAAACTAGTAATTCTCCTTTAAATATAACCTAGAGAGACCTTATAATTATAGACTATTATAGCTATTTTAGTCGTCTTATAAATTCTCGGGGGGTTCTTTTTAATATAAAAAACGGCTATTAAATAGTTATTATTATCTTCGGCTTATACTATTTCGGATTAAATAAATATATTAATTTAATCCTTAGTTAAAGTACCCGAATCAGCTAATTACTAAGTATAAGGCCTTTATAAACGCCGTGTATAGCCTTAATAGCTCTCTAAGGGTAGAGAATAATTAATTTATAAATACTTTTAATCTTGCTAAATAATATTATCTAAGCTTATAAGATTATAAGGTCTTTCTAGAAGGTTTTCTACGAGGTATAAGTATTATCTTTAAGGGTAAAATAGTAAAAACGTTTAACGACTTATCGTATTTAAATATAAGCTAATACCTATAAAAAAGTAGTATAAAGAGTAAATATCTTAATAGTATTAAATATGTTAGGTTCTTATCCTAGGGCTATAATACCCTTAATAGCTTCTATAGATAAGGTTAAGACGACTAATCCTATTACTTTTTTATTAATCTTATACTAAGTAGTATATTCTAGTATATCTAATATTAGTATAGGCTTATAATCCCTAATATAAAAATAGTATTTATTCTATAGGGCGATAGTTATAAGGCTCGCTAATTATATTTAATAATTTAACTCGTATTAGCCTTTAAGGCGTTCTATTAAGAAATTATATTAGGCTATTTTTAAAATATTATAATCGTAAAATCCGATCCTAATAATAAGCTTAAATATAGTAAAAGCTAGAAAAAGGCGCTTATAACCTATAAAGCGGTATATATACGTATTAAGAAGAGGTACTAAAACAGAAAAAAGTAATAGTTCTAATCTAGTACTATATATAGTAGGCAGAAGAGAGGAAAAGGGGCTAGGCAGCTTGAGATTACGTACTTAGGCTCCTTACTCCTCTTAATACTACGCTAGTAAGAGAACAAGGCTTATAATATTACGTATAAGTAAAGGAAGTATAAAGACTAAATATAGTATTTAATTCCTTAATAAAAATAAAGTAGGGACTAGTGCCTATTTTATAAGTACTAAATATATATAAATAATACTATAATTCTATTTATTAACTTATACCTATAATATTTTTATAATAATAAGTTCTTTTATAGTTTTAATATGAATTTATTAGTACTAATTCTATTAATTTAATATATAAGAGGTATTTATATAACTTAGTATATATAATATACTAAACTTCTTCTCGACAACCGCGCCCGACTTCTAGCACGACTAATAACGATTTACGACTAGATAATATCGGTATTATCTTTAGTACCCCCGACTACCCTAAGGGCTATAGTAACCCTAGTACGGGGTCGTAATAGCGGGGATTATAGCTAAGGATAGCTTTATTTACTCTCGATACCTCCCTAACCTATACGATATAATAGCCTAGTATCGTCGATTTATTACCCCGAACCTACTAGTAGTACCGACTAAGATAAGATAAAGCCTTTATATACTCTAGCTAATCCGGATAAAAGAACTATATACGATATACTTATAGGATTAGTCTTATCCTCCTCCTTATAGTACGTTTAGGCTATAATAGCCGAATTCGGGAAAAAGAAATTCCGCGCTAAAGTTAACCCGATAATAATATAGCTTTACGATAATATCCGTACTATAATCGACTAAACTATTAAAGACTACCTCCTAAATTAGAGTTCTCCTAATAATAAATATAACCCTTAATCCTAAGTATAGGTTATTAGTAATTAGCCTAACCCCTTACCCCTAACGATAGAGAAGGTTATCCTATTAAAATACGAAAGAGAAATTATTATATATATCGAGAATCCTACTAAAGATATTATTAATAAAACTTACTATAATACTATTTAGACTATTAATTAAATCCTCCGTACTTTATTTTATATTATTATACGAAAGCTTCCTAGTAGTAATATTATAATTACGTTTAACTAATACGCTATCAACTTCGCTAATAACCCGGAATAAGTCCTAAAGGCGTTTAAAGACTCTACCTTTATCGTATAATATTCGTATTCGATTATCGCTAAGGGTATCCCCTTTTATATTATTATTAAGGATTATAATAACTTTATTCGAAAAATCGAAAAGGTTAATAGGGTTAAGGTCTTTTATATACGAGTACTTAAGACTCGCCTAGGAGTACCTAAGACTACTATTATTATTAGCCTTATATTAACGATAGATATAAACCGACTCTATAACCTAGGCTTAGCTATAAATACCTAGCTATTTATTTACGAACTCTATAAAAACTCTATTCGACCGAAATAATACTATAATTACTATAAGTTCGGCTATATATTATAATCCTACTTAGCGCTAAAGCTTTATAGGAAGTACAAGGCTATAGTATACGAGAATAAGAATAATTATAAAACTAGGTATAATAGAGTTAAGTTTTACTATATTTTTTACTAAGGAGATTACCCTATATAATTATACTCCTACTTAATAATTATTAAAAGATAGGAAAAAGCTATAGCGAACTATAACCGAAGACCTACTAGATTCGCTAAACCCTATCGATATACCTTTTTTACTCCTATAAAACCCCCGGTTACCCCTTTATAGCCTTCCTCGTAATTAATACTTCCTATTAATAACCCCCTTTTAAATATACCCTAGTAAGTATACTCCTTATAAGCGATTATAGCCTAACCCTAGTATAAAGCCCTAGTACTCGGGGAAACCCCTAAAATAATACGATATTTCCTTAAGAGGGCTTATAGTATTTCCCTCCTAATTACCCTAAGCCTAGTATTAATAAGGATAAATATTAATAATAATAGGGCTCCCCTAGAACCTATTCTTTTTACTCCTAAGAGGAAGTATAATAATCGCGATAATACCTCCCTAATATCCGATAGAATATAGCTTATTATTATCCTAACGTCTTTATCTTCCGCCGAATCCTTTTCTACCTTAGCCTTTTTATATAATTAAAAGCCTTCCTATAAAATATTAATAAATAATATAAATTAGCCTAGCTTACCCTTTATAATACGCTAGTATACGATATTATATTTTTTTAAGAAATCGCTATATACCCTAGTATTATACCTCCTCTTCTAAGTATAGCCCTATACTAACTTATTTATAATAATAGTCGGATTATACTATATATTTATAAAAAATACCCCCCTTCCTTATAAATAGCTAAAGCTAGCGAAGACTAGTACTCCGTCTCCTTTATTAATAGCCCTTAATTCCTTATTATCTATTCCCCCCTTAATAGCTTTACTATAATAATTAACTATATTCTTTCTATAATAAGCCCGTATTTACGATAAATCCTCCTAGGGGATTTTAATATATATTATTTAGCGTAGGATACTTTTAAAAGATCTAGCCTATATTTAAACCGACTTCTTTAATATATTACCTAATTATAGCTTACCCTCCTTACCCTATATAGCGAGTATACTAGGTTCTTTTATAATTATAAAAATAGTACCCTCGACCTTATTTAAGTATCCCCGAATATTCCTACTACCTTCTCCGGTTTAGACCTCGACCTAATAGGCTTTAACTATATCCCCTAAACGGTTATTTACGGATTATCCGATTAAACCGACTCCCTAAACCTAAGACTATAGTAATAATAAGCGGATAAAAATAGCGTTTTTAAGAAAATATAGGCTTAAATACGCTTTATTCTTAGTCTTTTCCCTACCCTAGTTAATATTAATACTATACTTAATAGAATCTATAATAACCTTTATAGTATTATTTAGTATATAATCCTATTTATAATCCTAAAATATAGCTAAAATAGGTAATAGTTTACTCCGATTATAATAATAATAATATAAAACGCTAAAAGAGCCTAGTATAAGTATAAATAAAATAGAATATAGGCTTATTAGGAGGACTTATAGGTAATAATATAATACTAAAAGGTAGAAGTATAGGATACTAAATAAGCTTATTAAAAATCCTTCCTCGAGAAAATAGGCTTTTCCCCTAATAAGCTTTAGGTAATCGAGTATTAGGCGAGAATATATAATAGACTTACCCTAAACCCTATTTATTTCCCCCCCCTATTTTAGCCTAATAATAGCCTAATAATTATATTCGAAAAGAAGGTAATAGTTTTTAATTATTATTTTTTCCCCCTATACTTCGACTTCCCTCCTCTAAAATACTATTACCTATAGCCTTAGTTTTACCTCCTATAAAAGATTATCGTATTAAATATTAAGACTACTCTTAGTAGAATACTATTATAAAAAGCTATTAGAATTAATACTATTCTAGCTAGGTTTTTAAAAATATACTCTTCTGCCTTTATATTCCTTCTTATAGTAATCTTTTAAGTATATATTAATATTAACTACTTCCCTCGACGCTTATACTCTATAATTATTATTATCCTATATAAACCTAGTAAACGATTAGATATTTATTAATAGGCTAGCGAATATAGACTAATATTACTCCTTTACTACTTAAGGAAAATTCTCGAGTCGATTATTAAACAAATTATTTCTTCTACTATTAAGATATATAGCCTACTCCTAGATAGATAAATAGGTAATTATAAATATAAATTTACTAAAATAATTATCCTTATAATTATAGAATTTATTCGTACTATATAGGCTAAAAAGGGGATAGCCTTCTTTTTTTAACTTAATACTAAAGGAGCTTTTAATACTATTTAGTATACTAAACTTTTAAATAAACTCGACTATTTCGGCTACCCTTACTAGATTATTAGCTTCCTATATAGCTATTTCTCCGATTATTTTTCTAGACTTTGCTTCGATAATAAAATCTCTAACTTAATCCTAGTCTTTATAGGAATCCCTTAAGGGTCTCCTCTTTTTATTATTTTATTTATCCTTTATATAGCCCTATTCTACTATTAACTTTAGAATAAAAAAGGCCTTACTATTATAGGATTTATAGATAATACTAACCTTCTTAGTATTAAGCCTAATACTAGAATTATTATAAAACGATTATAATCCGCTTAGCGTATTTACGAGGATTAGGTAATAGATTATAGTATATCCTTCGGCCCTAATAAAAGCGAACTTATTTATTTTTCGAAGTAATAATAGTTAAATACTACCCTAGTTCGCCTTAGGGATTACTAAGTCTACCTAGTTATAAAGGTAAGACTCCTTAGAGTCTAGGTTTATTATAAACTATAGTAGAAAATATACTTTAAAATACTTTAAAATAAGCTCCTTCGGTAGAACCTCGCCCTTATTATAATATTAGCCTTTATATAAGAATACCTTATAACTAGGGCTTACGAGGTTTATAATAAAGTTATACGCTCCCTTATTAGCTATATTATTATAACTTTTTACGCCCCTATATTATACGATAATAAGCTATTTAGGATAACTAAGGACCTTACTAAAGCTTAGTCTATATACCTTCGTACTATTACTAGCGCTTATAAAGCTATCCCTATTTATTACCTTAAGTCTAAGACTTAGACCCCCCCTATTAACCTATACCTTAACCTACGTATAGTTAGCTCCCTTATACGCCTTAATCGAATAGGAATACTAAATAAAATAATTTTTTTTTCCTTTTTATACGACAACCTCGCACCCGACTTCTGGTACGATATGGCTATTATATAGGTAAGACGATACTAGGAGCTTCTTTAGCACCTCCTTTTACCCTGCCTCTATAGCAACCCCGGGCCGGGGTCGTGGCGATACGTGGCGAGGAGGAGGACGACCTCCCCGATACTACGCGACGCGTCCCCCGCCCCGGGTACTCGACGGCCTTGCCTCTTCCCGATACTAGCCAAATAATCCGGACGATAGTAATAAGACTAAGCCCCTCTAGGCTCTTACTAATCCGATCGAACTTAATATATATAATATAATAGCGAGCCTCGTCCTAATCCCTAGTACGACCTTTAGCCGCGATACGTCCCCTACTAACGTAATAGTAGAGTTTTAGCTAGTCGGCGCCCTTCTAGAGTAAAGCTTCGGCCTCCTTCTTCCCTTTTGCCTAGCCGTACTCGCTAATAAATATGCCCTTAGCCTCTTTTCGCTTACGCTATTCGCCGTAGAGCTAGGTTAAGTCGTCTATTATCGTCGGGGCTATCTCCTAGTAGACCGCGTTTACTTTAGCGTACGCGACGTAGGCCTACGCGACTATTACTATTCCCTATTAGTACGAGTACGCGTCTAATATTACTATGGCTATTACTTATAAAGCTAATCCTAGTAACCCTTAAATATCGCGTAATAGAAGGGCTAAATAATACGCGATACGTAGTTATCGTAGGGTATCTCCCTCTTATCGCTTTACTCCGGATTATATACTATTCTAATATCTAGCTTACTACCTACGAGATTCGCTAATACTATTGCTATTACCGCGGGTAATAATAGTAATACTAAGGTTATTATTATAAAGAGGGCCCTTATACCGAGGGAGGGGTAGTTATACCCCTCCTTCGGGATATAGGGCTGCCTTACTAATCCGCTACTACTTACGCCCGACCTCCCCTCCTCCCCTCCCCTCCTACTTACTTAATCTTACTCTCCTTACTTCTCCCCGCTACTACTATAGCCTAGCGAGGCCGGGATATTCTCGCTATAGCTATACCTTATACGACCGACTTCTGCCTTACCCTAGGCTATTATACTACGAGAAGAGACTGGTTTTCCCCCGGGTTTTCCCGGTTTTTCTAGCCTATAACTAGTACGATAGATCCCTAGATACCTCTTAGGTCCCTAGAGTAAATTTTAATAATAATACTAAATAAAATTAAATAGGCTTTTTATAGAGTTAGTAAATACTTAATAAGATTCCCCTAGTATTAACTCTTACGATAATAACCCGGCTATACCCCCTTTTTATAAGAAATTAGGTAGGTATAAGGATAGATTAATACTACTAGCCTTCCTAAAAATACCTTCCTCCGCCGTTATTTAGCCGAAGACTAGGTATAAAAGTAGGATTACTTAGAGACTAAGCTATATAATAATCGATATTATAGCCCCCTTTTCCTATCTAGCTTCTTATATTATTTTAATTAGCCTAATATCCTTAAAATATATAATAGCCTTCCTAAGTATATTAGTATTATAATAATATAGCTATAAATAGGTAAAATAGGCTTCTAAAAGTTCCTCTTCTAATAATATATCCCCGATATTATTACCCCCCTTTATTCTTACGAAAGAAGGCTAGAGAATATTTATTATATTATCCTATACTATTCGAAATACGATAAATACTAGTCTTCCCTTCTATAAAGGATTATAATCGATAAGTATTTACGTTTTAAACTATAATATTACCCTAGTATTACTATACTTATTAAGTAAATACTATATTATAGGAGCTTTTATTAATTTACTCTTATAAACTCCCTATATACTACCCCGACTATATCCTAGGTTATATATTTATAGCCGCTTATATAGACTAATCTTTACTATATCTATTAATTATTTAACCCTACCTAAGCTATTTTACTATCCTTATTATTATAATATTTACTTAAAATCTTTTAAGCGGGGCTATTATAAACTATAGCTAATATTATCTTTAACGCTAGGGTTAATAGGCTAGCCTTAACCTCCTTAGTTAACTACTTTATAAGCCTATTAACCTTCTTCTACTTTCCGTATAGGATAACTCGCTTTAGTATAGTAATAATAGGCTATTTATTACCTCGTATTATTATAATAGGCGACTCGTCCGTATTATTATCGAGGTTTATAGTAAAGGTTATAAAAGGGTTAAGGGTATTCGGCGATAACCTAATTATAATAGCTTAATACTTTATACTATTAGTATTATTACTTAATACTATTCTACCCTTCCCTTTATTAATAGTATAAATAATAGGCGTTTCCTAAGTATTAAAGCTAATAAGTATAGGAGCCTTAGCTATAGGTTAGGAGGATTTATTATTCTTCTAGACGATAATAATTAGCGTTTATAATAACTTCGTAATATCCTCGATAATACTTATAATCTTCTTTATTATCTTAGATAATACCTTTAACTCTACCTTAATATTCTTTATAGCCCGGGTAGTAGATTTATTAGTATTAATAGAGTATTAATCGAGTAATATAGCCTTAGCCTTATTTTAAATCGCGTATATATTATAGTACTAGTCTTTTTACTCGGAATCGCTCTAAATAACCTTAGCTACCTTTAGCCTAGCCTCCTCGTTAAACTCCTTTACTATTATAGTCTTCTTAGCCTTTTTTACCCTAAAATCGGTATAGAATTTTACGCTTACTTTAATTATATTAAGTACTATTTAGCTTTTAGTTAAATCTTACCTTTACTCCTACCGAGATTAAATATACCTTATAGTAAATAGTATTTACTTTTATATATACTATATAAGAGTTAACTATAATCGCTACTTTAGTTAATATTATTATTATACTTATTAAGGATTCTTATTTATAATACTAGTTTTAATAATTATCGACTAGTATACTAGCCCTTTATTAGATAATACGTAAAATATAATTATTATAAGGCGTTTTCTACTTAGTACTTACGTTAACTTCTTAAGGTATTTTTACTTAATACTATTATTATTATTATAGGGAAGTTAAGTAATAACCTAGACGTATATAGGGTATTTCTACCCTATATAAATAGAATACCTACTTTACTAATCTACCCTATTACCTTAGCGCTTTTAGCCGTATATAAGGCCCCCCCTCCTTTTAGACTTTACCCTAATTCCCCTCCCTTCTTACCCTTTTTTCTACCCCTTCCCTCCCCGTTTTCCTCCCTTTTTACTATAGCCTAGTAGGGTTAGGATTAATCTACTATTATTCCTACTTATATTACCGATTCTTACCCGTTTTCGGGCTTTTATTCTATAAAAGAGGGGGGTTTTCCTCCGGGTCCTCCCGGTTTTTCCTCCCTATAGCTAGCTAAATAGAGTCCTAAATACCTATAGGGTTACTAGAGTAAGATTAAATAAATAAAATATATAATATACCCCTTTAGGCTTATAAGTAAAAATAGGCCTTATTATAAGCTTATAAAAATACTAACTTAAATAGAATAATAATAATAATAATAATAATAATAATAATAATAATAATAATAATAATAATAATAATAATAATAATAATAATAATAATAATAATAATAATAATAATAATAATAATAATAATA